>JAFVLL020016520.1:0-25569 GCA_021397915.2 Tor tambroides
TCACAGACCATCTTCTTAGTTGCCTTTTTCCCTATCACGCTTTAGAAATCATAAGAAATTATATATCAACTGAAAACTTAAAATCTCAAAATTCAGGCTTTGAAACCCATTTTAAAATCAGAGATTGCATTACCATGGAAATGGTACATAAATATCATGTTACAAAATGTTTTCGTTCATGAATGATAAAAATTTAAGTTTGGATAGTGCACTATAATGTCTATGTTCAAAACTGTGAGTGACAGTTAAGGGGTTAAAGGATAAATGATAATGATTTAAAATATAACAAAGGAAAAAAAAAATAATGCAACCCATATAGCAACCTAAAAATTTTATCCAATTTTGTTTTTCAAAAAAATTTCTTCATGTTTGTGTTTGAAATTAATGAAATGAATTCAGTTTTTTTTTTCAATGTTTGCACATAACGTGGATTATATAGGAATGCCGTTCCAAACGTTTATTTTAGCTCTTCTATTTTTTTACCTCATATGTATTGTATTCTTTTGTAATTAAAAAAAACAAACTTAAAGCACAAAGATCCAATATCTCTGTCTGTTTTGGTTTGACTGTGGAGAGTTTGAATGCAGCCCATCCCCATTAGATGTTTGACACATGTTCTCCCAGCATGCTCAGCACATTCGCTCCAGAGGCAGGGAGTGTTTTGGATGTGTAAGTGAGCGTGAGTGTGTGAGCCCAGTAGGTAGTGAGTAAGCACCGGCCAGCTTGGCAAGTCATACATGCCACTCCTCCCATCAGTACAGTGTCTGCTTTGTGTGCTACACACACTGAGCCTTTCACTGTGAGACTCTCTCTCTCACACACAAGCACTCAAACAGGGCACACTATTTTTGCTCAAATCTTTTACAATATTCTCTCAACCCCCTCCTCTCTCTCTCTCTCTCTCTCTCTCTCTGCCTCTCTCTGTCTCTCAGCCATGGCTCCAGTGGTGCCGGAGCTGAGTAGCGATATTGACACCAGTAACTTTGATGATGATATAAAGGATGATCCTTTAGGAACCGAGACCTTCGCCCCTCCCCGTGCCTTCACAGGGAATCAGCTACCATTTGTGGGCTTCACGTATTTCAGGGAGGACCAGTAAGTTTGAAAATGTGTGTGTTTGTGACAAAATGGATTCTGACAGTGGAAGAGGGGCTAGTGAAATGTTCCATTATAATGTAAAATATTGTTATATTTTATTGCAAATAATTTTAATTTCATGTTACATAACTGGTTTGTTGCATAATATGGCAATGTAATAAAACTGACATGTGTGGAAAAAGTATTCAAAGAGTCTCAAAAGGGTTCCCACACATTTTGGCCAATGAATTTCGCTAACGACTTTCCAGGCGTTCATGATTGCTTGATAAAGATTTTGAAGTTTTGCACTTAGAACAATTTCTAGCATATGAGCATTACTAGAAAATAATATATAAATATTATATAAAAATAATATATTCATTAAAAAATTCTTGCCATTTTAACACTATATTGATTTCCATGATTTTTTTATGCCAGTCTGGATATTATATTTTTTTATTATTATTTTTTGAATTTAAAGAGTTTCTATGAATGTAGAAAGATGTTTTCCATTTTAAATTTGTTCTAAATAACATCTACAGTGAAAAGTGATAAATAACAAAAATGAAAAATCTGAGAAATGAAAAAATGAAAAATGAAATCTGAGACAGAAAGAGTTAAAAGCCCACATTTCAGACACTGTAGCGCTGTTTGACTTTTACACAGGTATCTTGTTCTCTTCCACGCACACTGACTCACAGATGAACACTAAAGAGCTGTAAAACGACAGCAATCTCCTGTTATGGATTGATAGAGACAGGATGTACAGTATTTTTGCATGATTATGGTAACCGTGAATGAGTGCTGTATTTGTTCCATCACAGTTCCCTCCTTTTTCCCTTATCCTTTCACTGTTTCCTCCCTCGCTTTCTCAGTTTCTCCAGTGTGGCTGAGTGAAGCCACATGGGCCGCTGGCTGAGATTGACTGGAGATTGAATAGTTGCTTTGAGATTTTCTTTCTTTCATTTCCCCTCTCCTTCTTGTTCCCTCTCTCTTTCTAACTTATTCTCCAAACTGTCTTTTTCATCTTGAATTGATTTGTGAAACCCCAAAGTGTGTTGCTGCAGAGTAAACAAGGAAAAAGCTTGCTGAGAGGAGCGCCAGAACATTGACCATAATGCTCTTTCTATCTGTCTTTCAGATTGTTAAACCAAAAAAATAAGTGTTCAGAAGAGGACTCTAGTGCTGATAGTGTCAATGAGGATCATAACTCAAACCAAGCAGAGGTGAATATTTTTTTTAAATAATATTACTGACTTATATTAATGATTGATAAATGATCAAAACTATGAGTTAAAAGAAACATTTCTGGTTTTATGTTGATGAAGGGGTATTTGAGTCTTACTGTGCATTGGGAAATATTGCTCTATTATATTTCTATTATATAATATTGTGGCACAAAATTAGCACTTAGATTTCTAAAATAGATGCTTATATGACTTGTTCTGCAGGAGAATTTACCCAAGCCGTTTGATGGCGTTACTCAACGTAATTGGAGTGTTTCTCCACATTCTTTAGATAATTGCTGCTTTTAATAGAATGGAAAAACAACTGGCATCAGTTTTTTGTTGACTTTTCACATGTGTTTTGGGCATGTTCCTAGTCCAGTGACCTGCAAAAGAGGCTGAAAAAGTTGGAAGAAAAAGTCAAACATGAGATGCAAGCAAAGGAGGAACTGGAAAATAAATGCAGGTAAAAATACTCACATACATACAGTGGGATCCAAATGTCTTTTAAATCCAAATGAGAAAATATGTTTTTTTTTTGTTTTTAAATACAATGTAATGCAACTTTTTAAAAAGGATGTTACCAACATAAGATAATGGAAAGTTGAATTGAAATTTAGAAATATCACAGAATCATGAATATTTCAATTTCATGTTATGTCACAATGTCTCCCTTGTTTCATTTTTCTTTAAAGCATATTTTTGTGACCTCAGACTTTTGGACCCCACTGTATATAAACACACACACACACACACACACACACACACACACACACATATATATATATATATATATATATATATATATATATACAGTGCCCTCCATAAGTATTGGAACAGTAAAGACAAAATTGCTCTGTTGGCTGTGGAGTCAAGACATTTGCAAATATGATTAAAAGATGAATATGAGACAAAACTACAGAATGTCACATTTTATTATTAGCTGTTTCAACACATACATGTTTTACCAAATAAAAAGTACAGCACTTTCAGTTCATTCCACTCATTGATGTGAGCATTATTGTCCCAAGTATTGGGACAGTTGAACATAAGGCAGATATAAAAGATTAAAAGCTATTATTTAGTTGCAGATCCTTTGCACACAATCACAGCAGTGAGTCTGTGACCCATAGACATCACCAGACTCTTGGTCTCATCCTTTGAAATTTTTTTCCCAGCCTTTAATGTGGCCAATTCCAATTGTTGCTTGTTTTGGGGAGTTTCTGCCTTTACTCTCCTCTTCAGCTGTTGAAATTCACGTTCAATCATATTTAAATCTGGAGACTGACTTGGGCAATCTAAGATTTTCCATTTCTTTGCCCTTATAAACTCCTTGACTGAAATGGCAGGGTGTTTTGGGTCATTGTCCTGATGCAATATGAAGCATTTCCCAATGATTCTGATGGCATTTTATTGAATATTGATAGGCAAGATGATTTTGTACCCTTCCAAATTCATTCTGCTGCTGTCATCATACATTAAGTCAGCAGTAAAGTTGAGAGGGCCTGTTCCAGAGGCATCCATGCATGCCCCTGCCATGACACCACCTCCACCATGCTTTACAGATGAGGCTGTATGCTTGGGATCATTTGCAGTTCCCTTTTTTCTCCACATTTTTGCTTTCCCATCACTTAGATTAAGGTTCATCTTTGTCTCATCGGTCCATAAACACAGTTCCAAAATTCTTCTGGCTCACCTTTGTGTTTTTTTGCAAACTCTAATCTTGCCTTTCTGTTTTTGGTGCTGGTCAGAGGCAGAGGTGGGTAGTAACGAGTTACATTTACTTCGTTACATTTACTTGAGTAAATTTTTTGGGTAACTAATACTTTTAGAGTATATTTAAAAATGGGTACTTTTACTCTTACTCAAGTACATTTTTAGTGAAAAAAGCAGTGCACTTACTTAGTTACTGTGGGCGACGCTCCTCATTTACTTTATCTTAATGCAATACGTAATAATAAAGTTAAAAATGCTTCAATTTATTCCAAGCACTTGCCGTCTTTCTCTGGGCAATGAGCGATGCCCGTTCGCGAATGATTCATTCTTTGAGTCAATTCCTGTTCGACTCGATCAAACCAGTTAGCAAACCAGTGGTCCAGTTCAGAATCAGTTTGAATGATTCGTTCAGTTCTCTGCGCACGCTCTGGTCGCTGAAGCGAGTTCTCACTCAGATAACAGAAAGTTTAAAAAAAAAAAAAAGGTATCAAGATGGGTTGAAGGCGTGGCTTTGGATCTGATCAATTGAAACCAGTCTGCAGGTATGGTTTTGCTAGCTATGAAAGATCTTTATTAGATGAACACCGCGTGTGCTGTCGGTTCCACACAGGTATAGATTCGATTACAGTACGATACCACTATATGACGTTACCAGTTTGTTGTAAATGTACCTTGCCATTAAATACAATCTAGAATTATTCATTAAATAAGCTGTCACAGAGTCTGAAATGAACACCCGCCAAACCCCCGTTAGTTCCAGGAGGAATGCCTTTGCCTAGAGCGCAGAAAATATTGATATTTCCACAACTATTTACGCTTGCAGAAATAAAGGCTACATTTGTTTACATTTTGCGGAACAGACGGAAGAAGATCCGTCATATGCATTTATTTCCTTATGTTCAGATGTTCTGTAGCGGTCATGTGAGGAGATTCCGTGTCAGAGGTTATATACATACATAATACATAATTAATTAATAACATTATTAATATACTTTAAAATATAATTTAATTCTGTGATGCAAATCTGAATTTTTATCAGCTGTTATTCCAGTTTTCAGAGTCATATGATCCTTCAGCAATCATTCTAATATATTGATTTATTATCAGTGTTGTTGAAAAAAAACAGCATATGTAAGGTATGTTTTGAAGCTGGGATGCTGGTTTGGGCTAGTTTTATGCTGGTCAAGTGCTGGTCTTAAGCTGGTCGGACCATTTTAGGACAGCACATGACCAGCAAGCCAGCTCAAACCAACATCCCATGCTTCCAAAACATACCTGTACCAGCATATGCTGTTTTTTCAGCAGGGTTTTGCTGCTTTTTGGAACCTGTAACATTTTATTCAGTTCTTTTATGAATAGAAAGCTAAAAAAGAACAGCATTGATAATAAATCAACATATTGGAATGATTTCTGAAGGATTATGTGACACTGGAGACTGGCTTAAAAAGCTGATAAAATTAAATTTGATACATTAAAAAAACATCTTTTGAACGGCAGTGTGTGTATGTATAAATTTTATCTAAATATCTATATATCTAAATAAAAATAGACTATATTCAGTATATGATCCAAAGTAACTAGTAACTAACTACTTGAGTAGTTTTTTTATCCGAATACTTACCTCTTACTCAAGTAATTATTCAGACTATTACTTTTACTTTTACTTGAGTAAAATATTTCTACAAGTACTTTTACTTTTACTTGAGTACAGTTTTGGGTACTCTACCCACCTCTAGTCAGTTTGCATCTTGCTGTAGCATCTGTAATTCTGTTCAAAGTCTCCTGAGGACAGTAGATTGTCAGAGTATCACCCGAGCTTTCTGGAAGTTGTTGGTGATTTTACAGACACGTCTTTTAGGGTTAATTTTCACAGCTTTTATGATTTGTCTGTCATCAATTACTGTTGCTTTCTCAGCCGATCAGGTCGTTGTTGGTTGCTGGTGTCACTGGTGGTTTCCAAACTCTTGATTTCTCCATGCCCTTTAATTTTGATATAGCTCTAATTGACTTCCTCTTTTCTTTTAGCATCCAAATTGCTTGCAAGTCAGCTCCCTCGGCTTCATCCTGGTTTGTGTGTCATCATCGATTGCAGGATTTAGAATGCAGAAGTAATGGATATAACTGATACGACACATTCCCTGCTTTTAATATCTGAAGAATTAATGCAACAGGACACAGCTGATCACTCAGAAAGACCTGTGAGGCAACTGTTCCAATACTTATGCTCACATCAGATAGAGGAATGAAACTCTAAAAGTGCTGAACTTCTTAGCTGGTAAAACATCTATGTGTTGAATCACCCAATAATAAAATGTGACATTCTGTAGTTTTGTCTCTCATTCATCTTTTAATCATATTTGAAAATGTCTTGACTCCACAGCCAACAGAGCAATTTTGTCTTTACTGTTCCAATACTTTTGGAGGGCACTGTATATATATATATATATATATATATATATATGTGTGTGTGTGTGTGTTGAAGGATAATGGATGCTTAAATTCATGTTTAAAAAAATGTTTACATGTTTAAATCCTGAATTCTGTTAAGTCGAATTTATACATATGGCAAATTCAAAACATTATATATCTTCACTTACAACAGATAGAAATTGTGTTGTGTCTCAACAGAACAGCAAATCAGCGGCTGGAGAAGTTGTCCAAAGAGCTTGAAGAAGAAGTAAGACACATTTTTAATTTGTGCTCACCCAGAAAAGGCCATTGATTCGAAACCCATTCAGAAACAAAGGTGCAGCTTTCTTCAAGCACCTCTAACTGTTTCTCTCTTGTTGCAGGTGAATGCGAAACAGACGGTGGAAGACTCTCTGAGGGAACTAGAGAAAGAGAAAGCTTTACTGAAGCACCAGCGTTCTGCAAGCATAAGAAAGGCTGGCCTAGAAACAGACAGAAAGCGTCTGCTTGAGAATGAGGGTGAGAACAGCAGACAGAAACACACTGGATTGATCCTCAACAATGACATTAAATTAAAAACAATGACTACACTGAGTATTTACAAGGAGCGGGAAAAAAATCTATTCACTAATACATCATTATTGGATCAATCTACAAAAAATTACAATCATAATTTGCTTGATACCTGGGGGATTACCCCATCTTTAACCATCATAAGCTTCAGTATTACTCAACATTCTTTGAATCTTTTTTTTTAAATAAATCTTTGAGTTTTTCTTTAAATATATGCTAGTTTAGATACAGCTTATGTGCAGCTTTTGGTTGTTCAATACTGATATAATCGTTTGTTACTGACAATATTTTGCTGACATTCTTGATTCTGGCCCAAAATTTCAACCCGATTTTCTCAGTACTAACCTCTGACGTTTTCCCATCTAGAAAGTATTAGTTCTGCTCTGCTGATGTTGTGATGTTAACATATTTTGCATTTCTCTCTGCTGCAGTGAGCAGCCTGAAAGAGCAGCTAGCCGAACTGAAGAAGAAGAACCAGAACTCTCAGATCTCTGCTGAGAAGAACATTCACCTGGAAAGACAGGTGAGTCCCTGAGCAAAACTTTATCAAACCATTAACCTCAGATCAATAACTATTATTTAACGAGTAACCGGATGCAACATTCAATCAGATTTTAGGACATTCAAAAATTAAAAACAGCAAAAAAATGGCTGTAGAAAATAAAACATTAAACTTACTGAGGTTTGTGCTTAATGCTAAAGTAATTCATTTTCCAATGTTAACATACTTTCTCCTATCACAGCCAAAATATTTTTAAATATTTACAAGAAAAAAGTAACAAAAAAAGCATTTTTAATAAATATTTGAATTTTTTAAATAAATATAAAATGATAAAAATATTTTAGGTTTGTTATTAAAATAAGTGAAGAAATCCACTAATGGAACAAAATACTGTTGTATTCAAGTCAAGCTTATATTCTTATACATTTCTGAAGATTAAATTGATCAAAAGTGAGAGTAAAAACATTTATAATGATCCAGATTTCTATTTTTAAAAAATGCTGTTCTTTCAAACTTTCTTTTCATCAAAGAATCCTGGAAATAAATGCAGCCTTGAAGAGCATAAAACATGACAAAAAAATCTTACTGACCCCAAACTTTTGGACAGTTGTGTAAACTAGTTTTTGTTTTAAGGATATAAAAAAGAGATTCTGATACTGAATTAATGTGTCTTTAGTTGGAGGAGCTGAATGCTAAGCATCAGGCTGAGGTAGAGGAGTCTGAGCGGCTGAAGAAGGCCCAGGGCGAGGCATTGAGACAGTCTCAGCAGCTGGAGGTCTCTCTAAGGGAGCTTCAGGAGCGTCTGGCCCAGCTGGAGAGCAGCCGGCTGGGTCTGGAACAGGAGAGACTGAGCCTGCAAACTTCACTGGAGGTGGAGAAGCGAGAGCGAAGCCTCGGCTCAGAGACCATCAATGACCTTCAAGGTGAGTGCATGTGTGTCTATACCTGTTTATGTTCATCAGACAGATGTGGCTGTGAATTAGCATCTACCGAGCTTCCTAGAAAGAGATTGTGTTACATTGTAGGGATTACACTTGTGTGCAGGTCTGTGTGAGTGAGTGAAAGCAAATGTTTATGTTTGAGTATGTAGTGGTCAGCTTCTTGCTGAAAGACACACTGGGCTCTTGTCTGCTGGGCAGTGTTGTTGTGTTGGGGTGGAGCTGCCCGCAGCGAGTGTAAACATGAATAGAGCGTTATTTTAAGGTCAGAGGCAGGTAGCTGACGTTATGTCGCTGGACAGAAAAAAACAGGCAAATATCTCTTCTGTGTCGAATTTTCAGTTTTGTCTATTAAATTTAAAGGATATGTTTCTGCGGGTGCTTTTATCTCCTGAGAGATTATTATTATTATTATTTCATTTAAGTGAACAGATTTTTAACTACTTTAAAACTTATCATGCCTTCATTTATTTTGGCTACTTTTCAGATGCCTTTTATGTAAAAATTGTATTGATTTTTACTCCAAACCAAGACTTTAATATTAAAATATTAAAATTCCAAGCTAAAGAAATAGTGAAATAAAGAAACCATAAACTACAAAATATTTATTGTGTGAAAATTATTTATTCATTTTTTTAATTATTCTCAATTTTTGATCAAATTACAACTGTCCCTCATTCTTTTCCACAAATGATTTTGCCACAAGTTTTATCAAAAATTATTTTAAGATTATGTTTGAGATTAAATATGTTATAATAAATATATATATAATATATATATATATATATATATATATATATATATATATATATGTGTGTGTGTGTGTGTGTGTATATATATATATATATATATATATAAGAAAACAAAGAAAAGTCAAGGCCATTTGTCATGTTATTTTAAAAGTAAAATATATTAATAATATAGTAAAAATATTGTATTGTATTAAATTTTTATTTTAACAATACTTAATATAATTTCCAGCACAAAATAATAACGATAAAAAACATTTGAAATGAAAATTATTAGTTTCAAAAAAATGTTAGGAATACACAAAGTTAAAAAAAAAAAATTTAAAAAGAAGCCAGCGTTTGAAGTATTTTATGAGATATATATATATATTCTAAAGGTCCACGGGGCCAAACATGCCTATAGAAGATACAGCTATTTATGGTTTTTATTGTTTGAGGTTTAAAATTAATACTTACCTTAATTCCTGACCTTTGACTTTATTTTTATCTTTCTTTCATTTTCAGGCCGTGTCTCCGGACTGGAAGACGAGTTAAAGCACATAAAGTGTTCTCTATCAAAGGTTGAAGCAGAGAAAAGACAGTTACAGGAGGATCTTACTGCCCTGGAAAAGGTGTGTGTATGTGTTTTAGCAAGAGACTGAATGATTCACGTTCTCAGCACATGATGTGTGTGGTTATGTTTTTTTGTGAACCTCTTATTAATGATGTCCCCTTTATCCGCAGGAGAAGAGCAAGCAGGAGATCGATCTTTCCTTTAAACTCAAAGCCATTCAGCAGAGTCTGGAGCAGGAGGAGGCAGAGCATAAAGCCACTAAAGCCAGATTGGCTGACAACAACAAAATCAACCAATCCATCGAGGAGGCCAAGTCTGAGGCCCTGAAAGGTAAAATTACACTGTTGCCACTGATGAAAAAACTCTAAAAACATGTACAAATGTCAGTAGAAATTAAAAAAAATAAAATAGGAGAGCTCAGTTTAGAGTGAGGGGAAAAAAATCACCCATTTATTTACTCTGGGGAAAGTGCTTAATTCCCTCTCTTAAAACCTGTAATACATATAAAACTATTACTCAAAAGGAATTTGAGACTCAACAAAAAACTTGTCTTTAGTCTTTACTCGGACAGCAGAAACTTGCCTGTCAAGATTTACATGATTCTTTTGGAAATGCCTTACATTACCCCTATATGAAAAAAATGTTTTCCTCATTCCAAAATGACAAAAAAAAATTTTTTGTTCTAGCTGAGTAAATCTTTCCAAAGTCCGTAGTACAAACCTGTGGCTCGTTCAGAGTTTGGTGCTGTTGTGGGTGTTTGTGTGACAGATATGGAACATAAGCTGCTGGAAGAACGATCTGCGAAGCAACAGTTGGAAAACAGACTGATGCAGCTGGAGAAGGAAAACTCAGTATTAGACTGTGACTACAAGCAAGCCAAACACGAGCTTCAGGAGCTCCGATCACTCAAAGAAAAACTCACTGAGGAGGTACAACTATCTGACTGTTCTTCTTGTCTGACTCTAGCTGTCTGTCTCAACATATCTTTGTAATATGTTTTAGCACTATTTTTGGCACTTATTTTTGGACAAAGCTTAATTTTAGACTTAAAATGAAAGGCATTTTAAAATTACATACATGCATCACATGGTCTGTGGTGACATTAAATCCAGTCTGTTGTGTGTGTGACAGGTGGAGGTGCTGAACGTACGTGTGCAGCAGGAGACTCAGAAGAAGACTCTGTTTCAGGCAGATCTCAGTGTACAGAGGCAGGAGATCAGCACCCTGCGCTCCTCAGAGAAACAGCTCAAACAAGAACTCAACCATCTGCTGGAACTCAAACTCAGCCTGGAGAAACAAAATCAGGAACTACGCAGGTGAGTTAGGGTTGCTGATGGATGATACTGTATATTCCAATGATGTTGTTTTTCTGTCATTGTCTTTATAGTTGTGGAATGTCCCTATTCTCATAGAATTAGAATGATTAATAAAACTTACAGTTAGTTATCGCTCTTTGTGTGAACAGGCTTTTAGTCTGTTTGCTAACTCACAAAATAAGCATGATAATGCATAGCACAAGCACACACATTTATTTTGCATGCAAAAAAGGTGTCTTTTCTCTGTGTCCAATCAGGGAGAGGGAAGAAGCTAACAAACAGCTGAAAGAACTGAAGGACCAGTTGGAGGCAGAGCAGTACTTCACAGTATGTCTGACAGGCTTTGATGTGTTTTGTCAGCGAATGTGTGGAGGGATGTATTTGGGTTGATTTGTTTGCTTTTAAATCAAACATTTTTCCTTGATTTCAGAAACTTTATAAGACTCAGATTAGAGAGCTGAAGGATGACAGTGATGAAAAGGCTAAACTCTACAAAGATGCTCAGCAGAGAACAGAGGAGCTGCAGGAAGAGAGGTGTGTATTTCCACACATGTATTTGCTATTGAAACAGGATGGAGAGACATATGAAAATGACTCATCAGTCTTTTTTAAGTACACTCTGTAATTTTTTGGTTTGACACTATCATCTGTAATCATGATCCATCAGATAGATACATCTGTGCAGAACTCATGGAAGGACCAAAACAATGTTCTTCAGCAAGCAACTTGTAGTTTATGCTTCAACCGATAGAGGGCTAAACGTTACAAAATGTAGCTTTAAGATTTGATAAAATGGAAATGTGAGTTTCTTGGCTTTTGGCCCTTGTCTTTTGGCTTTGAAGCCATCTACAGTATATGCTAATTTATTCTATTCCACACCATCTATTCCACATCATAGTCAGAGTGCCTCCTAGTGGTACGGGGATGAACATCATAGTTGATTGATATATCAATTATATGATATATCAGCATCATAGTTGAATGATATAGCCACAGCTTTTTCCCAGTAAGGAGAAAGAGCAATATGCATATGAAACCATATCAATTAGCACAATGATAGATGAGAAGTAAGGTAAATAGATGCAATTAATTAAGGATGAAGGAACAGATCATTTGTATGCATGGATTTGTACAGTACACTGGATTTCTGTTCAAATACAAACTGGTTTGTCTGTGTTTATGTAGGAACTCATTAGCAACACAGCTAGAGGCGAGCCTGACGAAGGCAGACTCTGAAGAGTTGGCGCGCACCATTGCTGAGGAACAATACTCAGACCTGGAGAAAGAAAAGATCATGAAGGAGTTGGAGATCAAAGACATGATTGCCAGACACAGACAGGAACTCAGCGAAAAGGACAATACCATCAGCTCGGTGAGAATAACAGCACGAATGTTTATAATTAATGAATAAATATAAATATATCATAAAATATCATATTTTTAAAATATTTTATGTAATATAAGCTGGAGGAATCAAACCGCACACTGACTGTGGATGTTGGCAACCTGGCAAATGAGAAAGAAGAGCTCAACAATCAGCTCAAATACCTACAGCATAGTGAGTAGGCTGCTGAATGCCAGTTAAAATTATAATAACATGAATGAATTGCTGTTCTAATGTTCATATATGTGCTTTAACATTCATAAATGTGAATACACAGAGCTAGAGAAGGCCAGAGAAGAAGGAAAACAGACGAAATCTTTGATCCCGTCCTTCGAGAAGCAGATACAGGCTGAGAAGACCCTCAAGATTCAGGTGTGTTTGGCTTATTTTAATCAAGAGTTTATACCTACTGTATACATGTACATGTTACACCATTGTTCTCATAGCTTGAAATATGTGTTAATAGCATGTCTCAGGTAAATTATATCAGATGTTTGTATTGTAGGCTATCAACAAGCTAGCTGAGGTTATGAAGAAAACTGATGTCAGGCCACAGCAAGGCAACAACACTGACATCCGCAGGAAGGAGAAGGAGAACAGACAGCTCCAGTTGCAGCTCCGCACAGAGAAAGAAAAACTCAACAACACCATCATTAAATACCAGAAAGAAATCAATGAAATGCAGGCTGTAAGTGACATATACATATAATTAAAAGAAATGTAACCACCAGGAAACCTAGCCACCCTTCTGCAAAAATATATAAAGCACACAAAAAATGTTCTGTTTGCAGACGTTGGCAGAGGACTCTCAGGTGCGACTGGAGATGCAGATGGCCCTGGACAGTAAAGACAGTGATATTGAGCGTCTGCGCTGTCAGATAACTTCTCTCAGCATCCATTCTCTGGACACCACCAGCATCAGCAGCACCGGCAACGACCTGGAGGGTGATGACGCTTATCCAGGTAACTATCCGGGTTATGATCAGGACTGCCTAATGTGGTAATCCATGCCATAATCGATGCTAGGGATGGGCTTAAGACACCAATGTTTAATTTTGCCTCTATTTAATTCATTTTGGCCAATAAAATATGTTGTGCAACCACAAACCAGTCAATATAAACATATAAACATATCTATCTATCTATCTATCTATCTATCTATTCATTTCATTAATTTGATTTCATCCACAAATATACACTGACTCTAGAACACATATAATCAATACTCATAACTGCCACTGTTTTTACCCGTTCTCCATTTCTCTGTCTATCTTTCTTTTTTGTTTACTTCCCCTCTTTTTAATGTTCCTTTCTTCCCCTGGTCACAATGGGATACTAAATTTATGCATTTTTGCTTCTTTTTCTTCGTTCTTCTTTCACTCCTTCACACTCTCACTGTGATGCTGCTGCAGTGCGCATCACACACTCACACACCTCAGAGTCTATGTCCTTGACATACCAACGAAGCTCCAAGTCAGTGTGTATTGATACCCGGCCATGCCGGATCGTTCCTCGGTTCCCCTCCGACTCTGAGGAAGAGGAGGACGAGGAAGTCGAGTGGGGGCAAAGGCCCGCCCTCACATATGAGAAGCCTACTGAACAAGAGTCTGCAGGTGACCCTGCATGGAAACAAATCAGCACGCATACTGCCCCTTGCTCTCCTTTACTTTCGTTCAGTGTGGAGTTCAAATACTAAACACCTAGACAGCATTTTGGGGCATAAATGAGCCTATGATGTCCAAAAATGCTGTCTAGGTTGGCAGCTCACTAGGTCAGTGATTCCCAACCTTTGTTTAATCTATAAAAAAGGTTTAACCTATACAAATGGCCTTGTTTAACCTATATAATTATGACTTTAAAACATTAAGGATTTAAAAAAAAAATCAATAATTAAAAACTTAAAAAAAATATTAATAATTTTTATATTTTTGTATTATTTAATATTATATAAATTTTTATTTATATGTATTTATTGTAATTAATGGCTTAACATACAGTGATATTAAAAACTTACAATAATAATTGTGATGCTTGTAGCAGAATATATTTTCTCTACAACAGTTCTGGTCTGATGTTGATACATAAGACAGAAAGGTTGGGAACCACTGCATTATGTTTTGAAACACAGCCACACTTTCCAATATGGTGTGATGCTAATTAAATTTGACATAATTTTGCGCATAATCACACTGATCACATTGTGTGTTTTCTGAAAGTCCATTAACACTACTGAAACCTTTTTATTCCAAGAGACTTCCAGTACAGTTTTGCATTCTGCACCTGGGAAAGACGTTTTTAAAGGCTTAAAATTGCTTGACGAAAAAATGAATCTGCTTGGTTATTTTCAGTTTGACAAAACCTGTGTCTGTAAAGTTTGTAAGTTTGTAAAATGCTCTGTTTTTCTTTTACCACAGATTCTAGTCTTGAAGGTTGGCTCTCAATGCCTACCAAAAACACCAAACGGTTTGGATGGGAAAAGAAGGTAAAGATTTAAACACACACACTCACATGTTGCAACAACAAACACTCTCTGATCGTCTGTGCATGTATCTCTGTGTAAATTGCAGTATGTGGTGGTAAGCAGTAAGAAGATCCTGTTTTATGACTCAGAGCAAGACAGAGAACAGTCAAGCCCCTTCATGATTCTGGACATAGAGTGAGTTTTAAAAAATATTTAAATTTATGTATTATGTAAAATTTCCATCAATTTGCATTATGCTGTTTTAAAATAAACTAATTAACTTAAAGTGATAGATATTTGTCAGTTATTTAAAAATGAAAGAGTTAAGATTTCTGCCTTCAAAATTATTATTAACTGTTATTTGATTTTATTGAAATAATCATATATGTAAAATGCATTCATTCAAATTGCTTAGAATCAGCAAATCAGCTGTTCATTGTTAAAACAATCAAATGTATTAAATTAAAAATTATGAACATGGTTAAAATATGACTAGCTGTGGACCAAACAATACTTAACAATATATAAACCTGGTTATTGTGTATTTAAAACACATGAAGTTTATTAGTACTGTTACAGAAATTTTACCTGTTTCATTTATATATGTGAATGGACAAATATGTATGTATATGATTGACAGATATGTACCACATTAAGTTTATTAGTTAAAACTGTGTAATCCAAATAGATGGAAATTTATATGCAGTTCAAATACATAAATCTTATACATTTACTTAACATTTACTGCTCTCTTGCACAGCATTAGCCAACTCATTTATTTTTATGCCTTCTTTTTCCCTTTTAGCAAACTCTTCCATGTGAGACCTGTCACTCAGACAGACGTATACCGCGCAGATCCCAGAGAAATCCCACGCATCTTCCAGGTAACATGCTTACCCTCCAGGAAATGTTTTATCATTCTTTGAGATTAACCTTACCAAACCTCAGTTTTCTTCTTCTGTTATGTTTGTAGATATTATATGCTAATGAGGGAGAGAGCAAGAAAGAGGAACTTGCTGTAGAACCCTTATCAGCAGCTGAAAGGTCGTCGTTTATCCCACACAAAGGTCACGAGTTCGTGCACACGCTTTACCACTTCCCCTCAAGCTGTGAAGCATGTCCAAGGCCTCTGTGGAACGTCTTCAAGCCCCCACCAGCCCTGGAGTGCAGGCGCTGCCGAATCAAATGCCATAAAGACCACATAGATCACAAAGAAGAGGTCCTAGCTCCTTGCAGAGGTCAGGAGGTCACAGTCACAAAGTTAACATTATAAATGTCTTTACTGCCACCTTCTCTGAATTTAATGCATCCATACCGACTCCAAATGTTTGTTTGTTTATTTTAAATATGGACTTTTGAACCTCCACATTGTGTACTTTGGATTGAAACTGACCTGTTTGGTTCTTTTTTTTTTCTCCAGTGAACTATGACATGTCCACAGCGAAAGAGCTTCTTCTGCTGGCCAACTCCACAGAAGAGCAGCAGAAATGGGTCGGCCGCTTACTCAAGAGGGTCCCACGTAAACCTATAGCCCACTCCTCAAGCATAGCTATAGCTTCTCCCCCCTCCGAGGCATCACCAACTGGCCTGTCCCCTCAGCCCTCTCCTCACCTGTCAGCCCGTTCATCTCCCAGACTTTCACACAGAGGAGCCATCAAAATGCATTCCACCCGACAGCAGCCCTCACCCAAAACCAGGTGAGAACCACTTCACAGATCAACAACTCCTTACAAAGGAGCTTGAGGGAGAATTATGTTACATACAGTCAACTGAGTTTAAAATATGGGGATTTATATAGCAGTGGTTCTCAACCAGGAGGTGAGGCCCCAGACTTCCAAAAGGGAACGCAGAATGATATTAAATTATTATTGAATTATATAAAATGTGTATTTTAATTTTAATATTACTTGATATTAATGTTAATTTTAATTATCTTAATTAAATGGCTAAAAAAGAAATTATTATAGAAGAACATACAGTTCTTGAAACTTCTGGAATCGCAAAATGATTTGTGATTAATTAATTTACCTATATTGACCTTCCCAGTTTCTGTTAATAATATATTATTGTTCCATTAATATTATATGTGACCCTGGACCACAAAACCAGTCATAATGGTCAATTTTTTGAAATTGAGATTTATACATCATCTGAAAGCTGAATAAATAAGCTTTCCGTTGATGTATGGTTAGGATCGGACAATATTTGGCCGAGATACAACTGTTTGAAAATCTGGAATCGGAGGGTACAAAAAAAAAAAAAAAATACTGAGAAAATGGCCTTTAAATTTGTCCAAATGAAGTTCTTAGCAATGCATATTACTAATCAAAAATTAAGTTTTGATGTATTTAAAGTAGGAAATTTACAAAATATCTTCATGGAACATGACCTTTACTTAATATCCTAATGATTTTTGGCATAAAAGAAAAATTTATAATTTTGACCCATACAGTGTATTTTTGGCTATATATGGCTACATATATGCTACAAAGCCATGCTACTTAAGACTGGTTTTGTGGTCCAGGGTCACATATTATGTAGTGGCCAAACTCATGCTATTAGTTTTTAGGCCACAATTTTGTGTTAAGGAGGGTGATATTTTAGCATTCTTTGATGGTACAGCTCTTCCATGAACATTTGAATGCATAATTCATAACCATTTATACAAAGTCACTTTCTATAATCATTAAAAATCTTCTTTACTGTTTCCTACTTACACTTTTAGCTTGAACTCTTCTGCTCAGCTTTTGAAAATGTGTATTGAAGCATTGCTAATGTTGTTGCTCCTTATATTTGTATAGATCCTTATTTGCAAGTCACTTTAAACACAAGCATTTGCTAAATTAAAAGAAAAAATCACCCCAAAATAAACTTGTATAGACTACAATTATTGGAGCTTGTCAGTTGTGGTCACTTTGGAAAAAAGCAGCGTAAATTCTCAAAAATAGTTTTACTTGGGGAGAAAAATATTACATATAAGATTAAAACAAAATGAAAGTAAACAATGTCAGCATTTTCATTTTTGGGTGAACTGCAGCTTCATTTAAGATAAATGTAGATGCTCCTGTCATATGTTAACCTGGCACAAGAAGTTAGATTTGGCTGTGAAGTTGCGCAGGGATTCAACATTATACTGCTAACTTTTTATAGCCCTGGCCCCATGCTCCGTATCATTCTTCATTGACCTGTTCACCTTTGACCTTTCACCTTCCCCACTTGTGCTTATATGTGGACTGTAAGTACACTGCATCACTGCTTACCGCCCAGGTTTTCTGCTTGCCTGTGCTGCCCTAAAACATCACCTTCAGATGTTTGGCTGTCTGTTCTGTTCTCTGTATGCATCTAAAACAGAAATCCTCTTTGCTTGAGTGTAAATACTAAAAAAAAAAAAAAAAAAAATACATCCACTAACAATGCAATCTCTCTTTTAATTCCATATTGGCATCTAATTCTAACTGAGCATTTTCAGCACAGTATCTGATTAAATATCAGACTTTCCAATAAGAAGAAAAAAGAATATCATGAGGGTTTGGAGCAAAAATCTTATTCTAAATTACAATTAACTATAAATAAAGAGCAGCATCTGTCATTCTCACATCTTTGTAGAACCTAAAGAAAAGACTCTTTTTCAAAAACTGCATTGATCTGTTTACTTTGGGTGGCCATCATTTTTTACATTGATATTTTTACATGAGGCCGAATGACTCCTCTTTGTTCCAGATTGCTTGAGTTGGGCCTGAAGGACTGGGGTTGGTCTCTTGATGTTGAAATGGATGATGACGATGTATTAGACTTCTGAGGAGTTGCGTTTGTGGGGTAACCACAGTGGTGCCTTAGCATGTATTTGTGTCTGTGTGTTTATGCTTTGGCTTTTTGAAGTATGGCATTAATAGTGCGATTTTTCCCAATGTGAGGGACTAGGGCAAGTTTTGATGTTGATATTGTGTTTGATGCACTAATATGAGTAGGCTTGTTTGTGTGTAAATGTCTGGCTGAATTAAAAAAGGCTGGCTTAGTTTGATTGAATGAGGCGGATTTGAAAACTGATGGTGTTGTGGTAATGCTGTTGTGTGTGGTTGAATAGAGAATGGGATGCGAAATGTCTGCCATATTTATTTCTTTTTTTTCGTTGACCTGAAACTTCTCTCCTCTCTTTTAATTTCAGCTAACCTTGGTGAAGGTTGGATAGGTGATAATCCATCTGGGAACTATGAAAGCGGAGAATGTCATAGTGTTCATTTTGGCAAATGGCAGGACTTCCAAGTGCCAAACTTCACAAGTATAAATGACTGGGGAAGGGGGGGGGGGGGGGGTCTAATATTTAATACAGAACAAGCCATAAATCATCTAAAGGGTGTAGTTTCAAACAATTTAAGCCATTTTAAGAGTGTTTTATGTCTTCATAGACTATACGGTTCTTCAAAAATATTTTCAAGTTAAAGAATTTTTAACTTTTTGGTCTCCTTGCAAGGTTGTCAGTTTGCCTGAGTGTGTGTTTGAAACAGAATTTATACTATGGCTCTGCAATTACATGATCATCTGAATTTACTCAAGTATTATGTCTATTTTTGTTAGGAAAAACAGATAAATATTTAGTGACAGATTATATTTTTATCATGCATTACATCAAAGAACGCTTTTGAAAAATGAGAGCAAAATATATGCATTATTAAAGACTGATATTACATGATAAAATCTGTAGCACATTTTAGCATGTTATTAATTTCTGTGTCAAATTAGACACAATCTGTATGCATAGTGGAACATGAAGACCTCCGGTCCAAACATTTTCTGTATTTTAGCATTTTGCCATGTTGCCACTGACAAACCATTGAAACATTGTGAAATTGTTAATAAAAAAAAGCTTTATTTGATGGAAAACCTATGACTCATCTCATCTGTCTCATCTAAACTCATCTGTGACGTTTATACAGGAAAGGAAAAAGGTTGTATTAATGTATTAAATTAGCATAATCATCATTACTTGTTTATAAGAAGATAAAGCTTTTATAGATTGCAGCATTTAAACAGGTGGGCAACTTGAATGTTGAAATATTAGATGATATTCACTGAGGCACTGTAAGAAATAACATGAAAAAATGTGAAAATATTGTTTTACATAAGATATGTTGCCATTGTCGTTTACAAAGAGTTAAAGCATGCTTTTTGATTGTTGTAAATGATTCATAAGAATTGATTAATGAAAGTCCAGTGTTGCCCAAGCATTTAAACCAAATGTTGACCTGGAAAATCCTTGATTGCTTGTTGACCAGTGTAATATGTGATTTAGGTTATAAAAGCAGAATCGGCTCAAGCTAAGTTCAAGACTAGACTAGTATATTCTTATTTCTGTTGTGTCTTGTCATAAATATGTACAGCTATTATTTTCTATCACTTGCAGTGCTACAGAACTGCTTTTCTTATCCACAGAGTGTTTCGCACCCAGGAAAATGCAGACTTGTCTTCAGATCTGATGAGGTCCAAGTCATTTGTGTCTCTGTTAACTTCAAACAGTTACCCAGCAAGGCCTTTCCAGATAACACCACAGACCTCAGTGTCCGCTTCAGCAATTTAACCTGAAGATCTTGTCCCATCTGAGACAGCTCAGTCTGATCAGAAACCAGCTGCGTACATTACCTGCGGACCTGCTTTTGGGCCTGTCTAATCTCCATGTGCTTGACCTTACAGGTAATGAGTGTGTGTGTCATGGTCCTCAAGTTTAATCTGTTTGTCTGTGTTTGTGCATCCCATAGAGATTGTCAGTCTGTCTGTGCATTAGTGGGAACTTTTCATTAATAGTAGGGACTCTTTCTGAAGGTTACTTTGTCTTTGTTACCGCAGTAGGTGGTGACAAAATACTGGTTTTATGAGCATCATGGTCATCATTCTGATTCACTGATTCATGAGCAAAACAATTTTATATGGCTGAATTTGTAAAAGCATACTAGCATAGTACTACTGGCTGTATGATATGTTGAATTCAGTCTTTATGGTGAGTCACTGAATCACTAAATTTTCATTAGTGATTAGTTCAGAAATGCTGACTTGATTAGAATGAAACAATTAACTGAGTCATTGAATAATTTCCCCAACCTATTAGTTCAAAAACACTGTCTCATTCAGGAACTAAATAAGTAAATGAATCATTAAATCAATTTCCCATCCAATTTGTTCAAAAACGCTGAATCATTCAGAAACAATTATTGCTGAATAATTTCCACAGCTGATCCATTAAAAAACGCTGACAACCCTGAACAAAACACGTGATTGGGTCTTTAAAGGGATAGTTCACCCAAAAATAAAACATTTGCCATGGTGTTATAATCTATTTCCATGCGGAAAAAGTACTATGATAGTCAATGGGGAACAGAAACTCATACGGGTTTAGAACAACTTGAGGGTGAATAAATGATGAAGTTTTTGTGAACTATACCTTTTAAATCATTCTCTCAGGTGATTACTGAATCGGTCAGGAATGAAGCAAATATCTGATTGATTCATTGGATGATTCTCTCAAAAGATTTCTTAAAAACACATTTCGAATCAGAACAAGCACACTTGTTCATGTGCGTTTATGCGTATTGGATAATAATATGATCCTATCCTACAAGTCTTTCATCATTCTCCTCTTGTGGAGCTTACACTCTCAGATAACCTGCTCTCCGAGATAGATGCTGACTGTCTGCCTGTAAACAGCTCTCTCCAGAGGTTAGATTTGTCATCTAATAAATTCACAAAGCTGCCTGTGGCCTTCCTGCAAAGACTCAACAATCTTGAGAGCTTAGATTTCCGAAATAACCAACTGGAGGAACTGACTCCTGGTGCTCTGACCTCTCTGTCCAAACTTGAGGCTCTGTACCTGGAAAACAACAGACTGAAGTCCTTAGATGCGTCAGCATTCATTGGTAATCCAAACCTTCGCCAGATGTTCTTGAGTGGCAACCATTTGGAGAGCCTGCCTGCTGGAATTTTCCTCAAGCAGGGCGAACTTGTTTTCCTTGACCTCAGAAACAACTACATGCAAAACCTGACTGCAGGTATATTGGATGGACGTTTATGTGCTGTGTTGTCTGGTAATCCATGGCACTGCAACTCTAGTTTGGCATATCTATGGCATTGGCTGCATATGAATGAAAAAAGAATATTTCATGATGATAAAATCACTTGTCAAACACCTGAAGACATGAAGGGTCGAAACATCACTGAAATAGCTGCTGCAGAGCTTGGGATCAAGGACTAAGAAAATCATATAATAAAATAATAATACAGGCTTTCCTGTAGCTCAAGTAGAGCATGGCGCTAGCAACGCCAAGATCATGGGTTCGATTCCCAGGGAAAGCAAGAGCTGATAAAATGTAAAACTGTAACTTGAATGCAGTGTAAGTCGCTTTGGATAAAAGCGTCTGCTAAATGCATAAATGTAAAATACATGCAGTCACAGATGTTTTTGAAACTTCTAAATACTTTACAAACTGTGCAGTCTTAAAGATTTACTTTGCAAAATGATAACGCAATATTTACTATTCTTCTCTATTTACAAATATTTTGGGAAAAATAATTGAGTAAAATACTGAGAGTTCCCAGTTAACGGTTTGGTACTATATTTAAAGAAAGAAAACCTGATCTTGGTCAGCAGAGGGCACTAAACTCTAATCAATAATCAGAGGTACATACTATACTGTATGTTCTGGGGGAAATGTAGTTTCAGAAAAAGTAATTATAATTTTTAAATGTCTACACCTTCTTTTATAACTGTTCTGTCTGTTATTGCTTTTATTAATACATTACAAACTGTAATTTCACTCTATCTGTCTCCCGTCTTTGTTTTGTCTATTAATCTGATGTATCCTCATCCCTCTCAGTATAATGCCTTTGTGCATGATTTATAACCCCTGTGTACAAGGGCATTCCCATTTCCAGGGGAGGCTACTTATGAAAATTAAACCTTTTCATGTAGGGTATATAAAGAGGATAGAAATGATTAGAGTGTGCCCTTGTTCCAACTTCTGCCCCCCAGTACCCCTCATTCCTTCATATGCATATAGAGAGAGACATTATGTCGAGGCTTCCAAAATGTAATTGATATCACATTTTTATTGGTATGACATCACTGTAAAGCACTAAAATGTATTTATTCAAGCAGGAAAACATCATGGTGAGTTATGCATGGGCATGCAGAGTTCCCATTAAGAGAGCCATAACAAATACTGAGAAAAATAATTAATTTATCTGACAAGGTTGAAAGGATGGATAGTGTAACAAGTTAAGGATAATGTAATGTCACACTTTTAAACCTTCAAAAATGCAAAAGGATGTGTGTCTGACCCTGTTTTCACCTTCTACATTGCATTAAGGATATGAAGATTGGTTCAGTGTTTAATGCAGCATGATGATTTTTATAATTCCTCTGAGAGACTGACCATTACCTGAACCGTCTTTAACAATGCTTTTCAGGCCACAAATCTCATGCACTTTTATAGCCAGAATAAACCCTTTTAGAAGGTTTAAAGAGCTCACAGAGACTCACAAAGATGCTTTGTGACCTTGAAGATCTCTGAAGTTGACCAATAATGTTTTAAGGCCAATGATAATATATTATTTTTTGGTTTTTACAGTAAATTGAATTTACTGTAACCCATTCATTTTAAATTGACAGGAGAAGTGGCATAATATATAATGAGAATGATAAAAGTTGGAGTATTCTTTTAGGAGAAAAGTATGATAATTCATTTAAGGCCATTCCACACTACCACTTAATCGTTACTAAAAGCATTTATCCTAATGGAATTGTTCAAAATGAATTCCTCTCCATTTGCTTACATATTAACAGTATTTCATTTTAACAGGCAAATTAAATCAAATGGTTTGTCTGTACTTAATGAGATGTAATTAAAAAATGTATAAAAATAAAAAATAAAACTTGCAGGTTGTACCAGAAACAAACTTACAGAGCGTCCAGCGTCGTAACCTACGATTCTGATGCGATTCACGAAACAAATGACTCTTATGAACTGGTTCTTTTGAACAGTTCACCATTTGAACGGTTTGAATCAGTCAAAGGAATCCTTCACCTCTGATTCAATTATTTAACTTTTTTTAATGAAGGAAGATGTGTGTATGCAGGCTATATACTATCGTTCAAAGTTTTAAACTAATGAAAGTGACAGTTAAGACGTATAAAGGTTTTTTTTTTTTTTTTAATAATTCTCTTAAGCTTCAGTTTCACATGATCCTTCAGAAACAGTGATGTTTCATTTCCACTGTTTCATTTCAACACTGATAAGAAAAGGAAATGTTTTGAATGATTTCTATGTGAAGGGTGTATGGGGGTAAAAAAAGAATTGTGTCTGAAACACTGATCCATTAGTCAAAAAGCTTTAAAAAGGTCATGCTAACTCTTTAAGAACTCTTTGCCAAAAACATTGTGCTCAGAATATTGCCCATATCCTGAGAGAAATATGATCATAGGTATGCTTTATACCAGTAATTAATTATACAGAGTAATGGACCTGCTCCGCTCTGGACCCGGCTTGCTCTTGCCACTCATGGCCAATTTCCTTAATTAGGCGTCTGCTGATAATGTAAGCGCAGTGTGTGAAATATATCTTCAATAAAATTGTGCCTTTTGTGGGGTCTTGCTCGACTGAAGGGCGGGACTGTTGTAGACAGAGTGTGTCGCCGTAAGATTTAAGAGCAGGGATTTACTGGGCTTTTCAATCTTAGCTTGTCTGTGCTGTTCTAAGGATGACCTTGCTGTTGTGAGTAGACTATAGTGTGACTGTCACTTCCTGTAATGTGGAGCGAGTCCTACCGGATTGAGATTCCTCACAGCAGCTGAGATGACATGGGGTGGTGAGGAATGGCTCCCTGAGAGTCACATGTCTTTTTCATGCACTGACGAGATATTGATGGCTAAACATTGCACATATAACCTTAGTGGCATCATTTATATATGACTTGATGCCGTCTGTCAACAGGAAGTGTTCGCCATCCAGTTTATTTATATTCTCCTTCATGCTCCCCTTTTTATCCTCATTTAGTAAACAGGGTGTGATAGCAGCATAGTTAAGCACCGTGTGTGTTTAATGTGGTTGTGGCACCTAGCCATCTTCCCAATAACCCGCACTTAACTCTCAACATAACTCATTTTTTCATTGATTTCAGTCAGAGGGTGCTTTTTGCAAAATTCACACTGGTCTGGGTGTTTTAAGTGCTTATTTCACTGTCACATAAATGCCATGGGTAAGGAATGTTTTGGAATAAAAATTATGGCTTGGTTTGATATTGAACTCTTGCTGAGATGTGACACAGGGTAGTGTGTTATGCCTGGCTGTTGTGCTAATTTATTAAATATTTACACTTTACTAAGGTCAAAGCAAATTATTAAAATACTGTTTGCAAAAATATTAACTTGACAGTATATCTTTTTATATACATTTTTCGAGTGTTTTAGAGTGTGTAAACCTGAACAGAAACATTTCCCATTTACATTTTTCCCTGAAGCACTTTGCACCATAAATAGTTCAACTTAATTTGACTGCTTTAAAAACACTATGTAAAAACTGTAACAAAGTACCCGGACACAGATGGTAAGTGAAACTCAGTAGGTGTTTATTGAACAGGTGAGTAAACTGAAGCAGTGCGGAGATGTCTTGAGGTGAGTAG
>JAFVLL020016523.1:0-14134 GCA_021397915.2 Tor tambroides
ATGGAAGCATAAAGTGCTCCAAAATCTCCTGGTGGACGACTGCATTGACTTTGGACTTGATAAAACACAATGGACCAACACCAGCAGATGTCACGACACCTCAAATCATCACAGACTGTGGAAACTTCACACTGGACTTCAAGCAGCTTGGATTCTGTGCCTCTCCAGTCTTCCTTCAGACACCAGACCTTGATTTCCAAACGAAATGCAAAATTTACTTTTATCTGAAAAGAGGACTTTGGACCACTGAGCAATAATCCAGTTCTTTTTTCTCCTTAGCCCAGGTAAGATGCTTTTGACGTTGTTTCTGTTTCAGAAATGGCTTGGTAGCCCTTTTTCTGAAGACGTCTGAGCGTGGAGACTCTTGATGCACTGACTCCAGCTTCAGTCCACTCCTTGTGAAGCTCTCCCAAGTGTTTGAATCAGCTTTGCTTGACAGTATTCTCAAGCTTGCGGTCATTCCTGTTGCTTGTGCACCTTTTCCTACCCAATTTCTTCCTTCCAGTCAACTTTGCATTTAATATGTTTTGATTCAGCACTCTGTGAACAGCCACCCCTTTCAGTAATGACCTTCTGTGACTTACCCTCTTTCTGGAGGGTGTAAATGATTGTCTTCAGGACCATTGCCAAGTCAGAAGTCTTCCCCATTATTGTGGTTTCAAAGAACAAGAGATACCCGGAATTTATACAGTAGGGATGGTCATTTAATGAAACTAATATTTTGAGATACTGGATTTTTGACTTTCATGAGCTGTAAGCTCTAATCATCAGAATTAAAACAAAAAAAACTTTTGAAATGTTTTAGTTTGCATGTAATGAATCTAGAATATATGAAAGTTTCACTTTTTTTAAATAAGTTACAAGAAAAAATTAACTTTTTCACGATATTCAAATTTTTTTAAATGCACCTGTGTATACATATTAATGGTCACATCTAAGATATAGGCAAAATTTCAGGGTGATAACGTGATTTAAAAAAAAAATCTTAATCAAAATAAACAAATTCTTGACAACTCTATGTGTCATTTGGCATAAAACATTATGGGAATATAAGAATTTCAATGAATAAATGTATGATTATTTCTTTAATTCCTTTGTGTCAGGTTATTAAACATTTAACATTGTTATTAAACATTTAACAGTAAAATGTAAAATTCTACCAAAGAGGGGACCCCTGCATGACTCATGATTTTGTGCCTGTGTCAGGGTTAAGTCTCTGATAATTTGATCTTTTTATGACAAGGCAAGGTTTTAAACTGTCATGTGACAAAACACTTATTGATATTTATGAGTTAATAGCTTATGATATTGTCAGCTAACATAGTAAACTGTGCAAAAGTTTTTCAAAACCATATGAAATCAGCCAGATTGCAAAGAGTATTTCAAAGTATTTTAATTTTTTTTTTTTTTTTTCCCCTGTGTTCTATTCTGTATCTTCTTTGTCATTGACTCCTACAAAGTGCAATAACCTCTTGAATCCAGCCTGTGTCATGTCCTGCTACAGTTTTCTCTCCCTGGAATCTGCTATTAGTTCTAAACAGACTTTTTTTTTTAAATGTAAAAAAAAAAAAAAAATCTCAGAAGTGCTCACTGTAGCAGAATTTGTAAGCATGACTTTGTTTCCTGGTGGGCTGATAAAAACTGCATAAAATCCAGACAATCTGATAGGAGTTTGTGATGTCAGCCACCGTTTTTGTGTGCAATATACATTGGGTGGCCTATGAGCAGTCTGTGGGAATGCTGCCTGAGGCTGATACTAGGAAGCACTTAAACGTGAGCAGAAAAAGAACTCAGCTGGTAAAACGACACATTACATAAACATTCAGCTATTAGGCAAACAAGATATAATAATCCTTGCCAATGAGTTCAGTCAAGTGAATTTCAAAGAATGACAACACAAGAAATGTCTTGGACGCGTATTCAAGTCTTATGCCCCGCTGCTGTGTCTATGTTAGAGCTGACAGCTGAGGGCTGATTTTCTTGCATGGTGCACAGAGGAGAAATGAGCCCAGCTGGAAGCTTCTCTGCCTGGCTGCCTGCTATAGACAGAGTCTGCAGCGTGCCTGGACTGTGCACTATTAAAGCTGAGCTGCCCACCATTGCAGCTAGATGAATATTCATCACTGTAAATGCCCATTTACGAAGTGCATTGCCATAAGCAGCCATTTAGAGCACAAAACTCAGTAATAGGCCTTTATCATTACAGAAAAACAGTCAAGCACTCCAGCAAGTGGAAATGAAGAAGATCTTTGGAGAATTACAAAAAACATTGCGCACGTTTTGGCTCTGCATTTAGCCGGAAACTCCCCCTTTTCCGTAATGGGTTTTGGGTAATAGCAGCCTAAAAAGCTTGCATGGATGCACACTTACATCTGCCAGAAATGGTTTACCATTCAAGCAATTCTGGCATTCTGTTTTTGTCACATTTTGAAGGCAATCATGTGAACCACACTTGCTATATAGTATGGATAATGCAAAATGGTATGCAGATTGTTGACTAGGTATATTGCACTTCAAAGAGCAGAATGATTCTGTATACTCAAAAAAGTGATGTGATATACATACATATAATACATTTAATACACATTACCATTAAAAAGTTTGGGGTCAACTTCAAATTGTAATAATATTTCACAACATTACCGTTTTTACTGTATTTTGACCAAATAAAAGCAGTTTTGGTGTGCATAAGAGACTTCTTTCAAAAACATTAAAAAGCTAGCTGTACATTTTAGCTGGTACTGTACGTTTAAATTCATTTTACACAAATATATTTAAATATATGCATTTTTATATGCACAAGCTTATATACATTTTGCATTTTAAATCAAAATGTTTAAAAATGTCCTACTTTCTGGCAGTCTGATCAAATATGAATAGCATGGTGTGTAAAATGTGCTATTTCGCATATACCCTGCATCTTAGAAGATATGTTGTTAGGTTTCTGTGTAAGGAGTTGTTAATGGTAAAATTCATGTATGAATGTCTTTGCATAATATTAGTGTGGTGAAGAACTTCTCCCAGAAATCCACTGCCAAAAAAAAATGGCGAAAATAAGGACCAAGCAACTAAGCACATAAAATGAGGACAATCACAGGCATTAATTAAAGAACAGCAAGAGCTTTCATAAGCAGCAGAAAATGGGAGATGTTCTCCACTTCAAAGAGTCAGAATAGCTGAATGAAAGGAACTTTTGTTAGTTAAGAAGATCACAGTGTTATCTGTAAGACTGTGCTGATTTCATATGCACTGCTCTTTGTTTGACAGACATGTGGATCCTACTTGTCAGCCCTTCGGCCCAAAGTTAATGAAACGATTAAAAGGAAATGAAGACCTTCCATTTCAGTGCATGATTCATTATTTTTCTTAATAGATGGTGCTTTGTTGATGCGGAGCAGAAGAAGCGAGCGTCATTTTCATCATTTGCCAATGTGAAAATGCAACATGAATGCTGAGGGAGGAAAATTATTAAAGGCCATCTGTATTTTTGATGCTTTGACGATGTTTTCATTGAATCTTGTGCTTTGAAAGATGTACACACAGGATTGTCTATGTACTCTGACATTGTTAGTATTCATGAAAGAAGCTGGTGTAACTGACCCAATTCACTGCTGTCAGCTTAGATATCAGCAAAATATTTAAAAGGCGTTTAAAAGAACTTTTCTTCCAGGAAAAAATTCCTCTGGCAGTCGCATTGATTCAAAAATTCCTGGAGAGTCAGAAGGTGACTTGGCTCATCTCTATGCACAAGGAAAGTGCAATTTCTCTAACAACAGGACAGAGAAGCGGAAATAACTGTGGGAAGGTTATCTGACAGACCCCCTGCTATGCTGCCGCCATGTGCAACGGTTCCTGAGAGATTTGTGAAATCGGAGAAAAAGGAGTTCCCATCACAAACCCTCGGAGAAACGAGCTCCTCTGGCATGTCCAATTAGCTGTCATTGTGTCAGTCAAGCGTCAGTCTTCAGTGAGAGATGTTTCCTCTAAAAACATAATAATAAAGCTGGGATAAAAGAAGACCTGACCCAGTTTTCCAGTCAAAGCACTGATCAAGCCCCATCATATCAACCTATCCGTTACATGAAAGAGAGGACGTGTCACAGCAAGACAACAGCGGAGATTGAGAAAAAAACACTCAGGCTTGAGGAAATCCAGAGTGACATCAATGATGGAGTGTGGTAGGGTGTCAGGAGCATTTTGTATCTGGCAGTGTGGATAACGCTGAACTGTTCATCAGCGGGGCAGCGGGGAGGACGGTGAACTGTCAGGGGCTCTATTACTATGACCTCCTCCTAGGACTCACAGGATAGGCAATGTTTTTAAAGTTGAAAGTATTTTTAGACAAATAGATTCTTTAAATGCTTAGAGGATTTTACCACAACATAAATAAATATAATAAATGCATAATTATATAAGAAATAAATTATATACTATAAATATAAATATATTTTATATAAAAATAGCAGACAGCAAATGAAAATGTCCCCTGACAAAATATTGTTAGAGATAAAATGGCTTGTGAATGGTGTGTAATGTTGACCTCAAGATCAGGATTATTTGTAATGTGCCATTCCTGTATAAATCAGGTGCACTTATATAAGTGACCTGGTTTACAGACATGCAGCAGTCTGTAGAGATCTTTGAGACGGTGTCCTATGTGCCATCCTGCAGTTTTGGAGAGGTGTCAGGACTCAAGCTAGAGAAGCCACCTGCTCGGTCTCTACGGCCTGTGTTCATTCTCTCTTCCGCTATTAGCCTGACTACCTGAACCGTCCCCTGCTCCAGTTTAGATAGGGCACAGACGTGAAGTAAAGGACTGCAGCCAGACAAGGTGTCCAAACGGACAGATGAGGATGTGTAACACACACACACACACACACACACGCTCACAGACAGAACACAAATCAGACAGGTGTCACATCTCAATCTGTGCCTCTCATTAAAAGACTTTACACTGAGCTTATCATTAGAGAAAAATGTAAATGTGTGGAAACAGACAAAACTTCTCAATTAGTTTCTCAAAAACTGAACCTGCTAGCTTAATGTAGGCAAACCAGCATTAACAGCACACTAATTAAGATTTTAATGGCTTTCAGAGAGCAAGGGAAGGCAGAGATTTATATTGCCAAGTAACAGGCTTCACTGGCCACGTACACACTGCGGTTAAATATGGTAGTTTCTCCTCTAGTGAGAGCTTAATCCCGTTCTGTACACAGATTGGTTATTTCTTTCGGTACTATTTCAATAGCAACACTGTAACCTAACTAATCTAAAGCTGAATTTTGTCTGTGGAACAAGAATAAATAAGCAATTTTGGTAACACTTTACAGTGTCTGTTATATATGTTACATGTACTGTATGTACTTATATAATCAACTGTAAATTATGCATAATTACAAGTAACTTGATGCCTTTGACTTATATTACTCAGTACTTAATTGTGTAATTACACTGTAACAAGGACACAAACTCTGAATCTGACCGGAATTTTATTAACACTCAAATCTTAGGCACAAAAACAAACAAACAAAAAAAAAAAACAAGGCAGATCTGATATAACGTACTGTGATGATTTTTTTCTGCATTCAAAGGCATAATCTGCATTTGGCTACCACTGGCTTCTAAGCTGCGACATTTAATACCCAAGTTACAAATTAAGTGGAAAAAAAAAAAGAAAATTGCATAATCACACAATAACAATGGTTATGCAGAAGCGTTTCGGTTCAATGAGGACATAAGTTGCTTCTTCACCTTTAAACAAGTCACTGCTGTGTGCTATGATGGAGAGATGTTTAGTAGACAGACCACAATAATTTAAGGATTTTTTTTTTTTAATTCAGTAATAATTTAAGTATATATATACTACCATTCAAAGTTTTGGAGTCAGTAAGTTTATTTATTTATTATTTTTTATTTTTGAACTTTCTATTCAGCAAAAATCCAGACTGTTTTTAACACTGATAATAATAAGACATGTTTCTTGACCAACAGATTGATTTCTTAAGGATCATGTGACACTGAAGACTGGAGCAATTGCTTTTGAAGATTCAGCTGAGCCATCACATGAATAAATTACATTTTAAATGAAATTAAATGAAATTGTAAAATGTCTTTCACAATATTTCTGTTTTTGATCAAATAAATACAGCCTTGTTTAGAAAACCATTATAACATCTAACCGACCTGAAACTTTTGAACTGTAGTGTACACTAGAGTGTTTTTAGTTATAAATTGACTCCAATCTATTTCTGTCACTTTAAAGACAGTATTTGACTGTATTTGTGTCATGTAAATATTGTTCTGTTTTGTATCAATAATGTTTGTTTGGGGGGGGGGGGTGTTGTATTGATTGCGGTTCCAACATGCCTCCCCAAAAAAGTTGATACAGTCTAACAATTGGACCTCACATGCCAAGTAATAACAATAAAAAAATTTGCAACAGTTTTTCCTGACTGTGGCCAATAGCAACTACATTTTAAATTACTGTGTACTGTGTTTTGGCACATTTACAACCAATTTAGTTGCAGTATGAACCCTGTTATTACACTTCACATTTGTGATGTTTGGCCACATTGGATATGTCCAGAACCCTTGTAAGTGTTCATTTTGTTTGCGTGGTTGTGTCACATATGAGAAAACTTGTCCCAATTGAAATTTCTAAGTACAAGCCAAGATGTTTTGGAAAACATTCAAGGTGTTCTGGCAGGATGTGGTGACATAAGAGGCTGCGTCTGTAATAGGACTGTGCACCTGTATGTAGACACTTGAAACGTGCTGGTATGTTTACAGCATTATAAGTGTGTGTGTGTGTATAGTGTGGTCCAGAGGCTCATGGCCCCAGGCCCTTTGCTCCCAGGCTGCATACCTGGAGTCAGCAGAATGACAGAGGTGACGATCAGAGAGCAGATGACCAGAATAACAAGCAGTGCAATCGCTATTCCCTTCCAGTTCCTCTGCGGAGGGTTACTCCCCACCAGCTCCTACAGAAAGAGACGAACAAAGAGAGAGAAAGCATGTGAGTCGATGAATGCAAATGGGAGGTTAGTCAAGGACAGTTGTGTGTCAGTGAGCAGCACCTCCTGGGAAACTGCTGTTGGCCTAAAACAATTTCTGCCACAATCTCTGTCATGTAGTGTGACATACAGTATTGTTCAAAAGTTTAGGCATGGTAAGATTTTTAATGTTTTTTTAAAGAAGTATCTTATGCTCAATAGGGCTGCATTTATTTGACAAGAAATACAGTCAAATGAGTAATTATGTGAAATACTATTAATTTTTTCAAAATTTTTAAAATACATAATAAAATGTTATTTATTCCTATGATGGCAAAGCTGAATTTTTTCAGCATCATTACTCCAGCCTTCAGTGTCACGTGATCCTTCAGAAATCATTATAATATAGAAATAGAAATAGAAATGTTGTAACATTATAAATGTCATTTTTGAGCAATTTAATGCATCCTTGCTGAAAAAAAGTATTCATTTATTTTAATATAATAAAACTATTTTACTGACCCCAAATTTTGAATAGTAGTGTGTGTTGATTTGTTTTTCAGCAATGCTGGAAAATGTATTTGTTAAATAAAGTATAAGGCTCTGAAAAGCTTGAGGGCATTTTAATTTCTAAAGGTCAGAAAATGCATACATCATTTGTATTTGCTCCATGTGTTGTAAGAACTATATAGAGCAAAAAATAACTATTTTCCAAATGTGAGGGAAATTCACAGATGTTAATCCTAAAACAGAGCACATTTTCTTGCCAAACATTTGCCAATAGCTAAAAATGAAAGCGTGACAGGAGCTATTTCAAACTAACAATGAATCTGATGTGAATAACAGACACTAAACTCAATAAATCAAACCTGTTTATTTATTAAAGCAGAGAACATTACATCTCTCGCTCATACAGATGTGATCAAAATATAGGAATACCACAAGCAGATGGTCAGTAGACACAAAGCATTTGAACTTTATAGCAGAATGCATGCAAATAGAGCTGAAAGTAGCATGCGGCTGTGGCCTGTGTTCTCACAGCTGACGTTTTTATTGGACTCAACACAGACTAATGGAGTGGAAGTGTAGTGGCGAGGGCGGCATTAAACTCTTTAAGGCCTGAGCTGTTAGTGACCTTGTTCCTGTCCTAATTGAATAGCGCGGCAGACATCATTAGCCTGGAGATAACAGTAGCCAGAGCCTGTTTACCGGGACACCCATTACAAGGACTCATTAAAGTCCCTTTCTCTGTCTCTCTCTCTCTCTCTCTCTCTCTCTCTCTGTTTCTGTTCTTCAACACTATTTCTCTCTTCCTCTCTAGGGTCACACAGACAGACTCTTCTTCTCCGGTATGCAGACAGAGCTGCTGAACTTGACACGGCATTACAGGGCTAACCACCAGCGGAGCCTTTCACCCTGTTCTGCCCCACATATGCACTCTGAATGAAAATAACAGCTGTTTACCCACAATGATATAAGACACATTAAGAATGTATTAGTAATGAGCCTGATTAATGCTTAAATGTCCACACACGTAAATAGCAAAGCGTTTATCAGACTCTTAGGCCAAATATGGGCTGATTTTACATGTTTTCTTGTTTTGTTGTCTTCTATTTTGTTATCTTCTCTACTGTCATGTTGTGTTGTTTCATTGTGTGTGTGATTCGGCCATAGGTAATCACAGTGTGCTGATATACAGCCATATCGCACTGCTGCTTGACTGTTATTGCATTTATACAACAGTTCGATGGCACAAGTGTGTAAACATAAGAAACAACAATGGAGTGTCTTTAAAAACCCTCTTTTCTGCAAACTACTTCCTTCCACTATGGATACAAATCTCAGTTTGACAGTTTAACAGCAACTAATTCAAAAACATCACTTTAGAACTAGTAATGAAGGAACATTGCGTTGCTTCAGTGAAAGCTTATTGTGTTACTATATTAAAAGATTACGTAGAGTATTATGAGAGAAAGATGAACTGAGCGAATGTGATTACCTGCATCTGATACAGCATTTGTTCTTCAGCTCAATATCATATTCACAATAAAACATTAGTTTGAATGTCCACTGAGGATATCTTTGTCGTACTATCATTTCATCTGTTAAGGGTGATTTCTGATAACAGCGCTGCTCAGTGCATTTGTTGGCTGTCTTACAAGTGTTGTTGAAAGTAAGAAAAGTTCCTTGTTTAGAAAAAAAGGTCCTTGTTTAGTCTTGCCATCAAATGGCAACAGTTGTCGCCATCTAATGGCAGAACATTGTAGCTAATCACCATCACAAAGACATAACCTGTGTCCCAATACTACATACTATAATTAAATACAACTATTATTCATATGAAATATTATTTATTGAATAATAATATTTCATACATAACAACAGCCATCATAAATGTTGCTAGGCAATTCAGTCAAAAGTACAAAGGCAGCACTCTGATATACATGATTAAGTCAAATCAAATACCGATGAGATTTTGTTCTCAGCCAAACATTCAATAAATTACATTTTGGTCACCTTTACTTGATCAGATGGTCTCTTTTTGTGAGCTGTTTCAGAAAAACCTGCAAAATAGAACACTTTTCTCTATTTCTATTTCACCGAATGCTGTGTGTGGCCTTGGTTCTGTGTGACTAGACCTGCAGCAATGTCTTGCAATACAGTCCAGTAATGGCCCACACCTGCCCTCTCATAAGACAAACACATGGGGATGGGACAACCCAGATCTATGACATCCATCCTGGGCCATTATCATAATGACCGTGCCATTACAGCAGCTGCTTAGTGAACACACCACACACCTGTTTATGACAAGCCCCCTGCCTTCCATTAAACCACCACAACACTTTCCTACCAGGAGAGCTATTATACTTTATAATGGCTGCAGTCCAGAACACCATTATATTTGTTTTATATTTTTACCAGCAACTCAAAACAATACAAAAAACCCACGCTGACCACTAACTACAGCGTGCTTTCATACGTACAACACAAAAACACACACACACTCACATCCAGATAATAATCTACTGCCATGTTGTGTGCACAAAGAGAAAAGATACAGAAAAGAAATAAATAAATAAAAGAGAAAGTGTTTTGGCAGGTGTGAAATGAATACAGATCTGTTGATAACAACAGAGAGAGCGCAGTACTACAGCTTTCATTCCCTGATTGGAGGAGACTACAGCTTACAAAGCCAACAAAAAAAAAAAAACACACACTTGAAAAGACACACTACAGCCTGAGTGCAGCTCAGAAAAACAATGGGAACAGACAGACAGGAGGGAGGATGTGAGGTGAATGTACAAGCTGTATTTCTGTCTTTGAGATATAGCGCTAATCAATTACGCCGAGTTCCGTGTGTACTTTACAGATATGTGTGGCCTGAATTACACATGTGAAAACTGCACCACTGCTAAACAGCTGGAGGTAGAAATGAATGGAAAAAGATTTGCATCTATAAATAAGCATATGGCGCTGGTGCATAAAACGTGAAAATAACTTGACATTATCATCGGCACAAGGGATTGGCGACACCCTGCATAAAAACACAGGACTTGAATGATTTGAATGTACAATACTGAAATTGCTCACTTATTGGTGGCATGCACTGAACAAAAAAATATTTACAAGTCCACTTAGCATTCTTGAATCAATGGTGAGCTATCATTTGCTTTCATTGAGATTCAGGACAGAGTAAGGAGAAGTGTGTTAAACATTTGCATTGCTAATCTTCATTGTCTGACATGACCTCCAAAGACTTCCAATATTTGTTACATCGTAGGTCAAGATTTACCCAAGATTTAACTTTCTTGACTGGTGATTTCAGTGATAAACACCTATATTTCAAATACGCAGACTTAAAATGGTTTAGTCTGAGGCGTTCACAAACTGCCCACGGGCTGTTTACAGAACGCCTGTTGCATATTGCAGACAAAAATGGCTAGAGGTTTCTCAAAACAGCAAGCCCCAATCTGATCAGCTGATTTCTCAATTTCTGAAAATCACGTTTCAATCAGGCAATCAGGTTTTTAATCAGTCTGCTGGGAAACAAAGTCCTCATGCTGCAACAATGAGTGTTTCCATGGACGACATAGGAGCTGAATTTTCCGAAGTTTGAGAGGTTCATAATACTGAATTTTTGAAGGATATTCAAAGTTTTGTCTGAAATATTTACAGCATGTAAATGAGATATGTTTTATCTAATCTGCACATTCTGGGTTATTACAGATTAAATTGTGCCTAAATGTCACTTTAAAAAGTGAACTGTTATCTTTCACCATATTGATATATTGCAATCCTTGGTGTTTCACTAAATGTTGGGAAAATTCCTGATGCTCACTGCATGACTACTGCCTCTGTAGATGTTCTAGTAGTGTAGTGATGTTTGGTGATGCGAAGAATGAAAATTAGGCAGCTGAACACACATATTATCATGCTTTACCAGCTGAGATAACAGGAGAATCTGTACAAACAAAGAAACAAAAAGCAGAAGCCAAAAGACAGAAGACATAGACAAAAAAAATGGGTGTAAACTTTGGTATGGCATACACAAGGTGGAAGTATCTGATGACAGAGTAGTGACGCCCAGGCTGACACCTAAAATTCACAAAGAACAGCAATGCTAATGCTAGCTAGAGAACAACTGAAAGCACTTTTAATAATAATCAAAAACAATTAATATGCCAAGTAATATAGTCCATTGACCTAAGTGTCAAAAGTTGCCAAGCCACATGTCAGTCAAAGCAACTTGGCACATTCATATAGAATTCCACTGAAGCGTGTGAACAGTTAAATTAGCTTTCGACATGGCTTGTCCAATTAGATTTTAGAGCTGAAATTATCCAGTTAATAAGGTTTGCTTTGACGCTGCAAAAGTGGCAGTGACATTTGTGAAATGTCTAAATAACAGAAGGTGGAGTTCCTTTCATTGAAGCAGTTAATGCCGTCACATTATATGCAAAAACATGGCACGGCATGGAGCAATAATACACTGGTAAGAAGAATATTACCACTCCTGAAATATGACACCTGCCGAGCACTTGTACCTTTAATGTGCACAAAGGCTCTATACTACCTGTTTCAATAAGAGCAGAGAGCGCAGCACAGTTTTAAGTGTTCTTCTATCACACTGAGTGAAAGGAGGGCGTAAATGTGATACTGCCCATGTTTCCCTACCTATACTAAACTTGGAAGCTTCTCATCAGCAGGACTAACTCTGAGTCTAACACTTCCTGTGGTTACCTGCTCTGAAAGACAAATGACTTTGAGAGTACCACAGTATCAGGCTTTTCTACAGCCTGTGTCAACACTAACTCACAGCAGAATCACTGGGAAGACATTCTGAGTGATGGCAGATTACTTAAGCGAGACTAGATAATAGGGTTTAAATGATGACTCTCTTACATTAAGAATAACAGCTCAAGTACTAGAGCAGGGTGTCTCTGTTCGAGGTAGAATGATTCCTAGTCCTAAAATATAGCAGAGTCAAGTCAGCTTTACAAACATTGTCAACTGATGCAATCCCTTAGCGTCAGTATAATAAGCATTTGATTATTATTTAACATGAGCTCTTTTATTTTATGGAGACATTAGCAACCATTCCAGAAGGACAGATTTCTGTGATGAGTGACATTTACATGCCAGATGATAGTCCTTCTGTATGTGAGAACAACGGGTTTTTACACTGGCTGTTGCTTGCATCAGACAAAACAAGCTTCGATCGCCCATGTACGTGAAACATAATACTGAAATTTCACACTTCACAGAGGCTGATTTGGAATTCATCATCGACCGGCATCAGAGAGCGAGAAAGAAAAAGAAAGAGAAATAAAGAAAAAGAGGAGGAGAGAAGAAGCCCCCAATTCCCCAGTCTGCACAGCTCTAAATGCATTTCTGCTGTGCTCTCTTAGCTCTCAAAGCATTGTTCTGAGATGTCTGGCAGGTTGCAATTGCCTGGCAGTACCCTATGGAAGAGCCTGGGAGGGCATCAGGAACCATTTGCTAAAAATCACTGCGGCGTCTGACTCAAAGAACACAAATTTATTCGTTGAAACTGGAAAATAAGATCCCAGTTTAATTTTTTTTTATTTGCCATTAAAGAATGAATCCATTCTTTATGACGCATCTCAAAAATAAAGAAGAGGAATTTCAACCCAGCCGCTCTCACCTCTCACTGGTCTCTCCCTGTTATTTCTCTCTTAGCCGGCTGGAAGACAGTTTTATGATTCTCAAATGACTCTAAAGGTGTAGATGTGAGGGTGTAGTGACTTGTTAAGAATGTGCAACTGGGGAGCTGGTCTAAAAGGAAGATTAACAGTAAACAGGGGAAACTGTATGATGGCATGTACTAATATGACAAACAATATAAACCTGTCAGTCAAAAACAGTGTGAGTTCAGTTTACTACTACTGTATCAACAAACTTCTCCGCCTGATTCTGATATTGATCCCAAATCTGGATATGTTGTGTTCTTTAGGTTGGTCATCACAAGCTACTTAAGTACTTGTAATTACATATTAATATATTAACTACAAATCAGTGTAATTACACAGAAAATGGAGAGGCCACACAGCATTTGACCACTGGATTTACAAAAATGATTTCAATTTTAAAAAGTGCCTTCTCTGATGTTGGTTAATGGTCACATGACATGCAGTTAAATAAAATATTTCACCTTTTTTTTAGTAAGTGTTTTATTTTGATTGTTGTTAGTTAAAATGTATTTATTTTAATTCACCTTTTTAATTTAACATTTTTTTATGATTTAATTAATTGTTAGCTTTTCATTAAACTCACAAAGCCCAGTTTAGGAAACATTGATGTAATGCACTGTGTAACATGCTTCATGTTGTTATTAACAACAAATTAAATACATCTTCTTTCTCTTTGTCAATATATCTGTCTATATCAATATGTCAGTACGGTACACCATTATCCTATTTAAATTGATGTGACAAACAAGTTAGGTCAAAAATAATCTAAAAGTAATCAAAAAGTAGTCTAATTATATTACCTAAAATGTGTAATGTAGTAGATTGTTACTAACTACAGTTAATTTAATGCAATTTAGAATCAGTAACAGACTACCATATATATATATATATATATATATATATATATATATATATATATATATAATA
>JAFVLL020016524.1:0-5000 GCA_021397915.2 Tor tambroides
TTATTTTGTATATATAAAGACACACGCATACAGTATATATTTTGAAAATATTTACATGTATTTAAAAGTTTATATTTATATTCATATAATTTATACTATATAAAAATATATTTAATATATAAATATAACATGTTTTTCTTAAATATATACATGCATGTGTTTGTATTTATATATGCATAATAAATATACACAGTATACACACATATATTATGTAAACAAAAACTTTTATTTGGGATGCGATTAATCGCGATTAATCGTTTGACAGCACTAATATATATATATATATATATACACACACACAGACACATGTATATATTTAAGAATTATTTAATATTTTTATATAATATTCATATATATTTATATACATGTAAATATTTCTTAAATATACATGTATGTGTTTGTATTTATATCTACAAAAAATATACACAGTACAAGCATTATGTAAACAAACTTATTTTGGATGTAATTGATTTGACAGCACTTGTATGCATATATATATATATATATATATATATATATATATCATATACATATACATACATACATATATACATATATATATGTATGTGTGTGTGTGTATGTATTTAAAGTTTGGCCTCATTCATAGCGTTTATTTCTGAATAATTTTCCTCCTAAAGTCCACTTATGTCAAATAAAGGTTATGGCAGCAGAAACATTTGTAATTTAAGTATAAAATAGGCTGTTTTTTCCTGCTATATAGCAAAGGGAATATAAAGTGTGCCTACATTTCACAGTGCTTTTGCATGTAACATGTCTCTTGCAATTTGTATTTTCACAGTGCAGTGAATAAATGCTTGCACATCTTCATAAAGTGAACCTAAAGGTCTTGCAGAACAATTTTCAAATCTGTCAGAGCGTCTGCAATTTGTTCCTGTTTCTGTCTGGATAGCTTGAAGGGACGAGCAATTCAGTGTGAAGAGAAAACTTGGAAGTGCTGCTTCTTCAAAGAGGCCATCTTGAAGAAGACAGAATCACACAATAATGATTTCTGTTCTCTCCCTGCAGTTGGCTAGTGTGCAGTCAGTGAGGCAGCTGTTGTTGTTGTATGTCCCTGTGGTGTTAGTCGCCGTGTGTGGATGAGAAAGCTGCTCCCTCTGCTTAATGATATCCCACTCTCACATTCCTGTCATAGCCGATCTCTATTCCCTCATGCGCTCTGCGGGACTACATTCACATTTGGCCCGTCCTGTGCATTCCACACCCACTCTACACCAGCCGTGTGCACCCGCTCTCTCTTTCTTTTTCATCTGATCATCCTTTTTTCTGTCCATGGTGCTCTCTGTTTCTCAGCTAGATTACATTGTTATCCTCTGAGATACATGAAATCTCCATTTCACACTTATCGTCTGTGGCAGCTGTCCAGAGTCTCAAACATTTGCTTTGTGATAGTGTCAGTAATAACTTAAGCCTCTTTGGGCCACCTGCAGGCTCTCGTATGTACATTATGAACCTTGTGATCTTGCGTATTAATAGTAAAATGATTTTCAGATCTGTTACATAAGGAGCAAAGCACCGCAGTGATACCAGTATATTTGATCGCATTTAAGTTGTTAAACCTCTAACATTTTTTTATATCATGCATTTCGGAATCAATTTAGTGACTAATTGTGACAGAAACATTTGGGTTATTGCGGTATAGCCACCTAGACTTTTTAGGTGTGGTGAGTTTTTTTGTTTACTTCAAAACCAAGTAGAAGTATTGCTAAGGTTTAAAGGGGTCTTTTTTTTATCATTCCCTCCCAAGGTAAACATTTTTGTCAAACATTTTTCCATTAAAATATTAAAAACAAGTAACAGCACTAACTGTGGAGGTTTGCTGTCAGATGCAATATAGTTGGTTATGCTCCATTCTTTAATAAAAGCCTCTTTGCAAAGTCTGTGTTGCATCATGGGAGGATCACAAAGAAACCCACAGTGAAATGTGCTGCACAAACTGTTCTGATCTGACCGAAATAATCAGACTTTGTTAAAAATAAACTTCAGCTGCTCTTTCCATAACTTTTCATATAAATTCTCCAGAAGGCCATGCAGAGATGTAGATGCTACAGCCATCAACAGCATATGGTTTGACAGACTTTACCGCATTTCCTCTTTACATAAATTTTTCTGGTGTTTAGGAATAATAATGTTATTTTTATAAAAAACAAAATTTGAATGTTTATTTATAATAAACAGATTTTTTATTTATTTATTTATTTATTTATTTTTTAAGTAATTTAGCACCATAACAGCTACCGTGGTTATATTCATGGCAAGAGGCAATTGAAAAATAGAAGGGGGAAAAAAGATGCTGATTTGCTGCCCAAGAAACATTTCTTCTTATTAATTTTGAAAACAGTTGTACTGATTTATATTAATGAGAAAAGCATGATAGACTACCATTCAAAAGTCTGGAGTAAGTAATATTTAAAAAAAATCTTTTATTCAACAAGGATGCATAAAATTGATGAAAAAAGACAGTAAAACATTTATAATGTTAGAAAAAATCTCTAAATTAAAATTTTAATCTGTTCTTTTGAACATTCTATTCATCAAAGAATACTTTTATTATTTATTACCATTACAGGAATAAATTACATTTATTTATTTATTTGACATTTTTAACACAAGTGGGAGGATATAGCCTCTTGAGATGAAACATCTTGTTTTCAAGAGGGTCCCCTTTACAAAAAAAACAAAAAAAAAACAAATTTAAAGCAAGCATGGCAGAGCAAAAATTCACAACAGATAAATTAACAATAACAACATATAACACACATCCAGATTCACATACCACTCACAAACTCTCAATACTCACTTCTCCTCCTCATAACAATTCACAACCAAGACATACAAGGCAAAGTTCGACAGCTCGCATTTTAAAAAACAAAAGAATAAAGAAAAAATATAAAACTACAAGTGAATGGATTGAAATGATCTAAATAAAGATGTAAAAAAAAAATAAAATAAAAAAAAAAAAAAATACCAAGACTAAAAACAGTGGCATATCTGCTTAAGATGAACCAGAAGAGCTTTCTTAAATACTGCAAAAGAATTAATAGAACGTAAAGACAAAGGAAGATTGTTCCAGTCACTCGGGGCCTTAAAAGAAAATGCATATTTGCCAGACTGTTTAAAAACTCTTGGCACAGAAAAAAAAACCTGATTATTATGTCGCAAGTTGTGTTGTGAAGAAAAAGGCACAAAATATTGTTTTAAATAAGGAGGAAAGTCAAAAAAAATACTTTTAAAAATGAATTGAAACCAATGAAATTGACGTCTGCCTGATGGTGATAACCAGCCCAAATTTTCAAACAATGTACAATGATGCGTCATAAAGGGACAACGGAGAATAAAACGACAAAGACTGTTATAAATTATGTCTAATGAGTGTAAATTAGAAGAAGTAGCATTAAAATAAATTACGTCTCCATAATCCAATATTGGAAGCAGCAGTTGTGAAATGAGTCTTTTTCGAATGGAAAAATTAAAACAATTAACAGATTGATAAAGAGTTTTAAGTTGGAAAGTTAATTTATTTGCAACCGATTGAATATGAGTTTGAAATGATAAATTTGGTTCCAACCATATTCCAAGATATTTAAATGATTTTGTGGCTGCAAGAGGTGAAGAATCTAAAAAATGTAAATTGAGTATTATACCTTCTGGATTCATGACGTGTTTCTGAAAAAGCATAGAGTATGATTTAGTTTTATTTAGTATAAGTTTATTTGAAGTCAGCCAATGTTGGACAGAATCAAAATCATGCTGCAAAGAAACATTAATGTCAATGATAGAGGGTTTTGAACAGTAAATTATGGTATCATCTGCATAAAGATGAATATTACATTTTGTACAGTAGTTTGGCAGATCATTTATGAAAATTGAAAATAATAACGGCCCAAGGGAAGAGCCTTGAGGTATACCTTTAGTTATTCCCGAAAAACTTGATTGGCTTCCCTTAAATGAAACACACTGACGACGGAAATGAAAATAAGAATTAAACCACAGGAGTGTTGTTTTAGATAGGCCTATTGCAAATAATTTATCCAGAAGCAGATAATGGTCAACTAAATCAAATGCTTTTGTTAGATCTAAGAATATTGTTCCAGTGCACATATTTTTGTCAAAATTTGAAAAAATATCATTTGTAAATTTCATAAGCGCAGTAGTGGTGGAAAAGTGTTTTCTGAATCCTGATTGAAATTGAGATAAAATATTATTAGAAGAAATAAACTTAGAAAGTTGATTGAAAATAATAGACTCAAAAACTTTCACAACACTGTTAATTATAGAAATTGGACGGTAGTTATTTAAGTTTTGGCAATCTCCACCTTTATATAGTGGGATTACTTTAACACATTTCCATGAGAGAGGAACAACACAAGTAGAAAATGAAAGATTGAAAAGTGTGGCTAGTGGAAAGGATAAAATGGGAGATGCTAATTTAAGGAATTTGGCATCAATGCCATCTAAACCAGGTCCACTACTAGAAGAAAGCTTACTTAAAGCCTGAGAAACATCATCAGGATTTACTGGTGTAAATACAAAAGAGCTATTGCATGGTGAAGGGTTACAGATCCATTCAGTAGAGGAGGATAAAGAGTGAACAACAGGTGCTTGGGAGAAATGCAAACTAAATGCATTAGCTATTTCAAGCGGATTGTTAATAATTTCATTATTGATTATCATATTATTTGAAATACTGGAGCACTTTCCAGTTAGCATTTTCACTTTTCTCCAGAATTGCTTTGGGTTATTAAGATTATTCTCTAAGCTGCTCTTATAATAATTTGCTTTAGCATTTCTTGTTCGAGTAGTGCAAATGTTACGCAGACGTTTGTATTCCTCCCAATCACCTGGTAGTTTAGAAAGTTTATGTTTTTTCCAGGCCCTGTCTCTTAATTTAAAAAAATTGATAAGGTCACCATTTACCCACGGCAAATGATAACCTTTAACTTTAACAGAAGTCCAAGGGGCATGCCTATCAATAACCACCT
>JAFVLL020016524.1:7500-10893 GCA_021397915.2 Tor tambroides
TATCTGCTGAATTGCCAATTGAGTGTTTTGCATTAACAACGACAGCATATTGTGGAACTTAAGGCTTGATTTCTTGCTCATTTTAAGCCAGTGCAAACAAAAGCAGTGTTTCAGTATCTAAACCAGCAATTCCTAAGGCAAGCCTCATAAATTTTAGAGGCAATGGAAGCCTGAGCCTCCTCCAAAATGTATTCAGAATAAACAACTGAAGTGACAAAGTTCACTTTAGCTTTTGTTTTAATCAATGTGAATGTAATGTGAAGCATGTTTTTTTTCTTTGATGCACGGTAGGCCAATAATTAATAAACCAGTTAAGTGTGACCCTCAGCCTGAGGCCACTTCAATAGATTTCTTTAATCATGTCAGTCTAAGTTCTGATTGACACAATGCCAAAAGAAATATTAACCCTACCCTAAACCCTTAGTAGCAGATGTAGATAACATTACTGTTATCATGATCAGATCCATCCATAATTTTCATAAAGTCTGAACTTGTTTTTTTTTTATTTGTTCAGAGACATTCAAGAATAAATAATTGCATAATGTATCCTTTTTTTACATTCCAAAAACAGTCATTCTGAAAATAAAGCACACATTTCTACGCTCCCGTTAATATAGATTTTTAAATCCTTCCAAAATAATCTTGAGCAAATACAATGATAAAAGCAGCTGTTTATTTTTTTTACAGTCCTCACAGGAATTTTCCTGACATGTTACTGCGTGATTGAGTTGACCAATGACAGGGTTTGAGGGGCGGGGTTCGCTAACAAACCATGCCCTTTCGTGAAATTAATGTAATGCAAACATATTGAAGATTTTCACACAAAAGCAATTTCTTCAACGTACTGAGTCATCTTTCACTGAAATTCATTCAAACAAAACCTCTTTTTTTAAGATATGACATGGGTATATGCAATAAAACATTAAATTACACTACAAAAAAATTACAAAGATTAGGAACGTTCTATTGTCTGGTGATGGGATCCTGTCGCTATTTATTTATTTATTTAGCCTATTTATTTTTTACAGTGGAATCTCCCTCTGGAGGTGGGGCTCTGGAAAAGGTAAAAGCAAGGCGGCCAATCAACTTTCAGCATCACTTAAGCATTTTATCAAGTTTGTTAACGCAAAAGCAGATGCAGAGAATATTTCAGCCAAAGTTTTTCGACCAAAATGCTGGTGAAAAATGAATTATTTAGCGCTCTCAATGAAATGAACAACTGTACAACCGAAATATATAAATTTGACATATTTAAAGAGCGGAGGATTATTACACTTAGGTGAGTAGATGAAGTGTGGCTCTCCATTCATTTTTCAGTGCTTATTGGTTGTACTTTGAATTGAATTAACAACATGGAATGCTGACAGTTTCCTAGCCTATTGTGCAGATACAACTGTAATACATTCATAGGTTGGTTTTACAGAAGCGTGTAAACTTTGCGGCCCTGTTTGTTTGAGCCTCATGTCAACTTCCGGCTCAACCAAAGACTTGAGATCTTGGGCGGATATGCATGTTTGTCAGCGGTGATAGATGGAAAGAGTTTGGAACGCCACAAATGTGTTTATTTTAACCTGACGATGGGCAAATCAGAAGTTAGTGATACCAAATAAAGAAATCGACAAGGTTTTTGTTCTCAAGAAATGGTTGTGAAGAAGAACTAAAGAAATTGGTTGAAAACATGTGTTGACTTTGGGGCCAAGATTTCTGCCTGCCCAGAAGTAGTGTGTTTTCGTTGACATATCTCTGAAGATAAAGCAGAACATACAGTTGAGCTCAAGGATATATTGTTAACTTGTTACAAAAGGCCACAAACAAAAATCTTAAATATTTCCATTGACATGACCCTTGCAAAACTTTTAATAAATACAGCAACAAACATCTTTCTTAGAAGTGCTTGTTGTAGCAGCCTACTAAATAAACACAACTTTGTTGCTCAGCAGACCAATATAAATATAAGTGCTGGTTTTCAGCCAGCTTTTGTCTATTTGTGTACAGCGTACACATTCCTTTAATAGTCTGAACTTGTTGAAGAAGTTACTTTTAATTATTTTCTTCATCTTTCTCGTGCATGCTAAAAAATAAGATGGACCTTTCAAGGATATTTGATAAATAGAAAATTCAAAAGATCTGCAATTTATTTGAAATCTAATAGAAATAGAATAGAAACATTATAACTGCCTTTACTGTCAATTTTGATCATCAGACAAATTGATTTCTTTAAAAAAAAAAAAAAATCTTACTGACCCCAAACGTTTGATGATAGTGTACGTTTTGGCTATATGGTTGATGTCATAAATGCGTCTTGTGGCTGAAAACATCATCTTTCTTAACTGCCGTACACTGAAAACAAATTGCGTTGTTGTACATTGTTGTTTGATTCCAGAGTGATTAATCACACAACATTTGCATTTCAGGTAATCGGCTACAGAACTGAGCAAAGAAAATAGGTCCTGTGCCAGCAGAGCAGCTGAATTTGAGATGAATGGTAACGCTATAAACATGGCTTTCTCCAGGTATTATAGACCTCCTGGGTCACAGATGTGTGTCGGCCTGTCAGTGATGATCTGGTATTTTGATCCAAAGGCCACCAGCTGTCTTCAGGTGAAACTGAAATGGGAGCCATGAGTGCTTTAGTATTATAAAAATATGCTGAATGGATATATTTATTTATAAGATATGTGTTCATGTATTTAAGTTCAGATAAGTGCTTCATTTAATTTCAGAGGAGATGCTTTTGGCATGTAATCTCACACTTTCAGAAATATTATTATATGATATTAACTATCAGCACTTAATATGGGAAGTGCTCTCTAATGCAAGACAGTATTCCAGTTTAATAACTACATCCTTGGATTAGAGATGGCAGTGTTACAGTGATCAGATGTGATGTTTAATCCTTGAGATGAGGGCTTCTCACAGCCTCAGTGTAGCGGACCTGTAGCCGCACCGCACTGAAAACCCCAGAAGACATGCGAGTCAAATCTCCACAGCCTTCTGTCTGTGTGCAGAGAGAGAGAGAGAGATGGAGAGGAAACGTCTGCTTTTCATATAAACTCTGAGCTCTGTGTAGAGAATATCATTTCTGACTGAGAGGATTCAGAATAAATCCAACCAAGAGCAGCTTGCCTGTCATAAAGAGACAGGTAATGAGATAACAAAAAAAATACAGTAATCACTAATTAAGATAATCTGCAGTGTAGCTCTCCAAGCCTTACAAAAATTTACCAGGGTTTTACTATAGAATCTGTAACTGTGCTAGCTATTCTAAGAAATCTTGTAGATTCATACTGCACAGCTTATTTAATTTTAATATTAACTAGTTTAACATTAACTGCTATATATATATATATATATATATATATATATATATATATATATATATTAGGGATGGGC
>JAFVLL020016527.1:0-32779 GCA_021397915.2 Tor tambroides
GTCAAGGGGTTATGACTCTGAAAAAGTGGCTGTGGAGGTGAGGGTTGAGAGGATGGCTGCTGCAGAAAGCTTGATGTCTGAATGGTCATAAGACCACCTGTCTGTTGGAAAAGAGCAGTCTGCTGCTGGGGTGGGTTCTGGAGGAAGCCTTCAGAGGGCTGTGATAGAGTATTAGTCTGTGTGGAGCTTTGCTGTTCGCTACCGAAGCTAGGCGTGCACTGCATTGGAATCTGTGTCTGCAAAAGCTCTGACTGCAATTGTTGCTTTAGGTTCTCTAATACTTCCTGATGCTGAAGAGTTTCTAAATTTTTCTGATGCTGTTGCTGCTGTTGTAGATTAACAAGAACTTTTTGATGCTGCAGAGTCAATATAGAACTTTGTTGCTGAATGTTTTCAAGGACTTTCTGGTGCTGCTGTTGATGCTGTAGATTCTCCAAAACTTTGTGTGTTTGCTGCTGCTGAATGTTGCCAAGAGCCTGTTGCTGGAGGTTTTCCAAGACCTTCTGATGTTGCTGCAAATTTTCAAGGACTGTCTGTTGATGTTGTAGATCCACAAGTGCCTTCTGTTGCTGTTGCTGCAGATTCTCCAATATATTCTGCTCTTGTTGCTGCTGTTGCTGGTTTGTTAGAGTTGTCTCATTTCCACCCAACCTTAAACTGTTCATATTTTCCTGGACGTGTTGCTGAAGGCTCTCTGCAGATGGCGCCGGGCTATAAAGTACAGAATTTAGCTGCTGCTGTGCTTGCAGCTCTCTTACTGCTCTCTCTAGCTGTGCAACTCCATCCTGGGGCAAATGTGCCTGAACCTGTGGCCGCTGGGATGGAGGATTCCGAGAGTCTATGCCTACCAATAACATTCCACTTCCATCTGCACCGTTGTCTTCTGGAGACAAAGTTTCTGGTGTTTCCCGCAAGAACTGCTGAGGGACCTGAGGGGGAACAGGCTGGAGAACTGTTGTGTCTTCCGACAAGGACACTTGGAACGATGCAGGTGAAGGAATGTCCTGCTTCTGAATGGTGGATAAGGTTTCTTGAGTCGTAAATATTTGAGCTGATGGCTGTTGTGAGTCGACGGGTTGAAGAGCCACAGGGCTTGGAAAAGACTTGGTGGCAGAGGGAAGGACAGTACTAATCTCCAAGATTTGATGGGTTGAACTAAGGGCCTCTACAGGCTGCATTGCAAAAATAAGAAAATGTGTTAATTTACATACACCATTCCAAAAATCAGTACTTTGCTTGGGTTTACTTCCTAAACTAAAGGATTCCAAGGTTAAAGTTGGAACTTGAATTAAAAATGACAATACCTTAAAAATGTCTGAAGGTGCAGCGTTGCAGGAAACTTCCATAGGTTCTTCTCGTTTGACCATAGGTAACATTAAGACATTGTTTAAACAACTGGTCTCAGTTTGCATTGCTGTAAACGAAGTCATAAAACACATGAGTTCAAATTTTAAAGCTCTAAAGAGTCCATCAAAAAAAATTAAAAGTGTAATGGCAGCAAAACATGAAAAAATTTTGATAATGCCACACCTTTTATCTGCTCATCAAAAGTACAAGCCTTGACTGTGGCTGGCAGTTCTGATTTCACTGGTATTTCAACTTTCTCTGTATGAAAAGAGTTCAATTAATGAATGATGGCATCATCTGCTGGTGCAGAAGTGCAGTTGAAGACTCCTATGTTTATGTTCAGTTATTTCACTTCAATGGCAATGAAAAGAACTTATTCATTGCCATTAAACTGAAATTACTGAACCTTCAAATAGGAGCCTAATAAAAACGCTCATTTTAGAAGAAAATTTCAAACAGCACTTAGAGGCTTTTGCATCTGAACTCTTCAATTGTATACTCTGTCCCATCAAAGGGTGTCACCAAAACAAAATTTCACAAGGAACAATTGATGACTCTTGAGAGCAGTATTCACAAAAACAATCAAGTATGTAATCTTAAACCAAAGGTACTTCCATACATTGCTCTTGCATTCTGCATTTCTGTTGCCTCTTCTGACAGATAGCATTCAGGTGCAAATGTACCAATCCTATGCCATGCAAAAGGACACTTCAGGACAGTTACAAAGTACTGTCAGCAAGACCAAATTAATATTTATGAGATAAGCCTCAGCTATATTACGATTCACAATTCGATACCTGCTTTACCAAAATAACTTTGCTTGATTTACCCAATAATATGCATTGCGCATCATCCTGCCAAATATTCCTGATCAAACAACCATAGGGGAAACACTATTCCTACCACTAAAATCCTAACCCCACCCCTAAAATTAGACCCAATTGATTTTTTTTACCCTGAAATATGATCCCAATTGTACGTAATAGGACTATCCAAGGAAGAAAATTACACTCCTTGCTTACAGTCAACACATCTTCACAATATTTCTCATGAACTTCTGAGCTGGATACTTGTTGATATATTACATATATCCTCTCTTCACCAACCTGTTAGAGGAGTGTAGGTAAAAGGCTGTAGATCATGTGTTCTCCCTGCGTTTGTCACTACAGCAACCCCAACAGACACCGGGGAGGTCACTGTTTGGTCATGATATGGGGGAACCTTCACCACTAGATGATTCTGGACCATATTATGTTGAAAAGATGCTTTAGACAAAATATTTATAACTGATAAGCATTACACAATAGAACTAAAAACATTAAACTCATGTCCTGCACTTGCCTGATGAAAAAGTTCCATGTCAATTTCTGCTTCAGCCTGCCACCCACATTCATCTGAAAAGAAAACATGAAGAAAAAAGATGTACTTGGGTTCAAAACATACTCTAAACTTTCATTTGAACACGAACAGATAGGAGACTGCTTATCACACTAGCTACACAAGCTCAATTTCATGTCTCATTGCATTCTGAAATGTGTCAAAGTCAAGGGTTAAAGCAAAAAAAAAAATCCTGAGCCAGAACTTTTTTTCCGGGGGTTGGGGGAAGGGTGTGGGGGTGGACACATACACAGGGTTATTTGGCAAACAAAAAAAACATTATTTGAAAATGACTTTCCTTGAAACTAACTAGTAACGTATTCTCCTATTGCCATTAGCCTTTGACAGGCTCAGACTGCAGATTATGGTGGGATATTTGAAACAGCAATCCCAAGAAAGTTGTACTCACTACAATATGGTGCAAACATATGTAATATTTAGGATGCTTTTGATATCAAGTTTTGCTGGTTAGCTTTGTCCTTTCCTTCACAGGGTACAAGATGACCTTAATGGTAAATTAAATACTAGGAAATTAATATAAAAATAAGAAATATACAAAGACAGTTTACTACAGTTTATTACAGAAAACTACAGTTCAGTTCAATTAACAACAACAAAAACACTAAAATGCTCCAAGAACTGCTAACTTAAACAGGGTTCATACAGATACTGCAAAATAAAATTTCAGGACTTTCAAGGAATTTTCAAGCACTACTTTTTTGGTTTTCAAGGACTAAAATCAGACCTCACTTATCACACACTATTGTTATTATCTTTCAAATTCTAATAAATAAACTAATAAAACAAAATGGTACCTGCAAAGAATGCAATGACTGTGGCAACTTTAACATTTGAAAGGATACTATGGCAAAGTTTTCCTTATTCAAACAGATTTTTTTTCATGAATATATGATTGACCTGAAGAATGAAAGCTATATCATACACTTGGAAAATTATAAGCTATATCACTGCTTATCGACACTAGGGGTGTAACAATACACTTAGCTTATACTTGGTTCACTAGAACAAGACATTGTTTTAATATTTTAAGAAATTTTCAAATGACAATATATTTGTCTTTTAATCACAAAAAGTAAAACAATGCAGTTGTATTTTGAAATGTTTTAACTAATCTAGGGCTTAACTAACGATTATTTTGTTAATCAAGTAATATACTGATTATTTTGACAAGTGAGTAATCTGATATTTTTTAGTAATACAAATAGAACTAAGTGAAAAACAGGACTTAATGTGACTATATTTATATATAAACTAATGATGAGGCAATAATAAATGCCTCAAATAAAGCATCCAAACCAAGTACATGGTTTTATTGAACAACGTTAAAATACATAAATGTAATATGCCTATATTATAACAAATACCTGCAGAGGGCGCCGACGGCCTGATGATGTTTCATGTGATTCAAAGACGTTTAAATCCATTTAATTTTAATATTTGGCCACATGCAAAGTCAGAAACTTTTATTTTGAAATCACGATGTACAATAAATCGCATATTTAGAAATATGTTGATGTATTCTCCTGTGTTGGCATAGGTTTATAAATGATTTACGTTACAAATCAAGTTAGTTTTCACAGATTAATGTTAAGCAACCCAAATTCACCGCATATGCAGAGGAAGAGTTTAGCTCCTTTCACACATACAGTCTTCACTGGTAAATTACCGGTAAATTACCGTCAAGAGATCATGTGTGAACAGGACCATTTCAAAACTACCGGTAAATTCATTCTGGCAATCATATCGTTCTTATGGAGATGACGTGATTATTCTGAGATGTTTACTAAGCTCCGCTGCTTTTTTAATAGCTTTTCTATGTAAATATTACGCTAGATGAAAATCTTTGACCACTGCGCCTCGCAGCTTTTTTAACGTGTCGCGCTCGAGACCCAGGCTTCTTTTCCATTCATCAGCTGCGACTCTTCAATTGGATACTATTACGGGCTAGTAATGTTAGTTTGGCTGAGAGTGAAAGTTGTTTTCCTCTCATACATTGGTAGGCGAACTCATGAACTTGAACATGATATTAACAAGTTTTTTTTAAATGTAGGACGACTATCTTTTTTTTCCAGCAGCCAAACGCTGCATGCCGGAGATCCGGCATGGTGCCGGAAAACTTTAAGCCCTACAAAGTGCAACACAATCCTATCATTGCCATGTGGGGCATTATAGTGCTTGTTAGATTCAAAAGGCATTAGATGACCATGCATGCAATACCTGTAGAATTTTCCTGAAAAAGAACTTTGGTTCCTTTGAGAAAGTTCTTGCCGATGATAAAGACTTCCTCTCCTCCTGCGACAGAGCCATTGTGAAGACTCTTCTTAAGGATTTCAGGCACTCCAGCTGGTTGAGCTGAAAATGTGATACAGTCACAAATGTGGAAAATAATATCCATACATCAAATCTATAACCTGATATCCTTTGCACTTACTACATAAGATAGGAGAGGAGAGGGCCTGGAGGGTTAGGACAGATCCATCAGGTCTTGGGATGTTGACTCTGAAGGCCAAACGAGCTCGAGTGCTCTTCTTTTTGGAGCCAGCAACCCCTATACGAGCTTCAACGTCGGCATTCCTCAGCTTCAAGATCCCAACACAGTCCACGCTGCCAAGACACATCACAATACACTTTAACAACACATGTCAACTAAAAGAGACTGTAAACCACAGACGGATTGATCCTTACGCTAGGGTCATAGAGTTGGTCGGCTCAAGGTTTACTTCAATAACTGTGGTCCCCTCGATATCCACTTCCTTACAGGCTGTTGTGTTGCGTCCCGTCACTCTGCAGGCTTGATAGAACCCATGAGGCTTCACACGTCCAGCATCATTAGCCACAAATACTTTGAGCACCACTGGTTCACTGACTCCCTCCAACTGATGTGCCATATTTAGAAACATTACCACATAAACAGTGTTATCCATAAACACGTATTTGTCCAGATAATATAATGTGCATACAATTCTTACTTTGATTGTAGGAAATCCTTGCTGGGTACGGTCTTTGACGGATCCCCTACTTCCCTCCGTAAGGTATCGTGCTCTGTGCTGCGTCTCCGGCTGAATCAAAATCTTCAGCTCCTTCCCTTCGCTCTTCTGCGGGTATTGAATGGAAAGAATGCCCCCCTTCTGATTGTTTGACACTTCCAGGGTGCTAAAGGTAAAATGAAAAAAGCAAATCAAAAATGTAAAAAAAAGAAACAAAGTGCAACTACATATACATACAGTGACTCATCTTCCATGACAAGTTTTTAAAATCCAAATCAAAACTCATTTTCGAGGTCAAAAATGACAAAAGTAAGGTCACCAACCTCACTTTGGATGTGACTTTGGCATCTGAACCCAGTTGTGAAAGAACAAAGTGCGGCGCTTTAGCGCTGTCTGCATCAAACACATCCATGCCGGCTTCATCCCGGGCCACAGGCTTTGGCCCCGGCCGCTGGCGAGGAGTTCTCTTCCGAGACTTTCTGGGCACTTCAGTATTGTCGTTGTACGAATTGCTGCTGCCCATGCTAAAGTTGGACACAGAGTCATCCATCCACATGCTGCTGCTCTGCTCCGAGTCCTGGTTGGGAAGCAGATCATCCTGGCAGGACATACGACTGTCATCCAGCAGGTCTTCTGGAGGGGGCGAGATGCTCAGGACGGTCCGCCGCTTCGAGGGGGTCGCCTGGCTCTGTGTGGCTCCGACAGTATCTACCGCATTGATAGCCACCGCTGATCCAGGCTCCACACCCATTCTCTCTGGCATCCCCTCTGCGGCGGGGCCGCTGTGGAGCCTGGAAGCCTGCTCTTGGGCTGAGGTAGCAGAGAGCATGCTGGGACAGGAAGGAAGTGTACTGCTGAGTCCTCCAGGGGAGGAGGCAGCGGCGCAAGTGGCAGCAGCATCTGTAGTGTGCACAATGCAGAACGTTAATAAAACTTGTCCGTGCAAACCTGGCTAGCAGTCCCGATCAAGCAGTGAAACTCGACATGATATCTGGTCATTGCCCTTTATCTGTTTTGAATGTCTTGTTAATATTTAATTGCTAATTAAAGTAGGCCTAATTAAGCTGATGCATTATCCAATCCCCTATTTCTTTCTTATATGTATATTAATTCTTCTTTGGAACATTTTGTAGAATCTCAATAATGGCCCAATCACTAGTCCTGTCACAAAAAAGCAAAAAATAAACATGCGTAAGGGATATACAGAGCATTTGTTGTCACTTCTGCATAACCCAATGATGGTCTATTTAAAAAAAAAGCCAAATTACATTGGCCAATGATAACTCTGAGACTAATGCATGCCAATTGGGCGAATTGGTGTGGTACTGGTTGATAACCCAGAGCTGATCTATTCAAAACAGCCTCTCATAGACAAATATTGCACAATGACAATTCTGTGGTGTCGACTAATGCATGCCAATTGGACAATTTGGTTGGGACTGAACGTAGCCATGGAGACAGAATAAACAAGCTTCTGACCTACGAAGCAGAGAACTGCAGACCATTTTATATGCAGACTCTCCCTGATTCAGAGGGAACTCCCTGGAATAAAAACGACAAATGACAGCGAATAAACAATAAGTGCTGGTCATCCAATGTAGATATCAGCAAATTTTGGTCAGAATCATTTGAGCAAAAATCATAATATTCATAAAAACATCTGTTTTTTAGATTACAAATTTAATGGGCCAGTTTTTGTACAGAATCAAATAATTGGTTCTCACTGTCCTAATTTGGTGGTGGATTTGGTTTTGGTTGATTGTTTTACCTCAAACTTATTGCTGCAAAAACACTGATATTTGTCTGGGCTGCTTCACTTAAAGATTCCTCAGTTTCCTGTCAAAACAGGAAGTAGTGTAACGTTAACCTGGCTACTTGCAAACATATTTGCAATCACAGTATTGCTTTTTAACTAGGACTGGGCGATATTATTTTGTTGACCGAGGAAAAGCTGTAAATATCAAAATGACTTGAAACACATAAAGCAATAAAACAAGCTATTTTAATGTCTCAAATTTAAACCCAAGTACCAGAAATCACAACAGTTTGATTTCTGCAAATGAGTTTAAATTAAATCAAAAGTATTTACGTCATCGCTCTAGAATATTCACAAGCATCCTTGTGTGGCACTGGATTTTTCATGTGCCAAATGTTTTAATACAAATATATTTTGTTGTCAGCATTAAACAAAAGTGACATTTAAAATTGATTAAAGATTATGAAGTCAAAGCATTTTCGTAAGTAATAATTTTCATAACAAATAATTACAAAAAAATAAACAGTTACTTATGATGTCATCTCAACTCTAAAATAAATATTGACATTTATTATGCATTATGCTGTTAATATGTATTCTTATATTGGTGCATGTAAACAAATTATTAAACAGTTATTAAACAAACTAGTATTTATTGTATTTTATTGGCAATGTTGAACAAACCTAAGTGTATTTTTTGTGTTTGTTTTGTTTTTCAGATCAAGTGCATACATAAGATTTGGAGTATTTGTTTTTGGGGGGTTTTTTGTTTCGTTTTTTTTGCTATATTGCCCAGCCCTACTCTTAATTATTAAAAACAACTGTATCATTAGTTGAAAGAAGCAAAGGCCTCAAAAAAAGAAGCAAAAAGATTAAGAGAAAAGCCCCAAATTAGGCCTAACGCCAATATAATTGTAGACAAAGGTGAAAAATAACTTAAGAATTTTTTTTTTTTTGCAAGATATCACCTAATGCACTAAGTACCACTGCTATCCAGCAAGAGCTGTTTATATCGCCTTGACTGGCTTCAACCATAACATGTTCTCCAGACACCAGAACATGGGTCTGGGAAAAGTCAAGAAATCACTCTACCCCACTGACAACCTTAACAGGAAGCTCTTTTTAACAGGTTTAATGGAACAGGTCAAAGTAAGACACTTGAAATGCATTGGTCTGAAAAATAATCTAACATGATCTAAACAGCCAAAGGAGAGAAAAAAAAACAGCGAAGAAAAGAAACAACTAGAAATGTCAGGACATGCAGATGGGTTTTAAAAAACAGTGTGATATTAAGTGAAACAGGAAGCACAGGTCAGCAGCACTAGTGCAACCCCATATGCTGAGACAGAAAAAAGAAAAGAAAAATGCCACACCACTAAAGAGAAACGTTTAATAAAGCTTCACAGGAAGTCACCTGAACATCACGCACACAGGACTGAGCGAAACCGATTAGGAGAGTCTTTCTAGCTTGAACAAAAAATGACTAAAATAAGACAGGGAAGGAAGGAGCGATGTGAAAAGTGTCCTACCTGAGGCCAGGGCAGCCGGAGGAGGAGGTCCGGCCTCTCCACCGCTCTTCTGGCTCATGGTGGGGTTGTCCTGCTGTGCGACCGAGGGCAACTGCAGCTCTTTAGGGAGCAGGTCATACACTGACTCTGAAACACACAGGTGGTGTGAGAGAGGGTCAGGGTGAGGTGAAGATGTACTAACTTGTACTAAGATGTGCTAACAAAGAACAATAAAATCTTGAGCAATGATGAAATCTTGCAGCATGCAGCGCTACATATTTTAAGCAACACTGAACATTTATTTTTTCATTTTTTCCTCTTTCACTAAATCCAGGTTTAATAAATATGCATGAACAAGACAAATGCAACAATAATATTGGTGTGCCTATTAAATTACAGTCTGTGAATCATGTAGGCGTTACCGCATGACTTGTTTTAGCAGCAAATGACAGTGTGAATAATATCACAAAAATTTACAAATTAATTTGATGCACTAAAATAACTAAAACTGAAATAAAAATGTATTTAAAAAAAACTATATATAGGTTCATACATCTCATATGCTTCATAATTAAGAAAATAAAAGTGGAACCCTGTGGGTCCAGCACACATTGTCATAATCATAAGATATTAACACTGGGCACGGCCTCTTTCATACGCAGCAGCAGAAATTTAATAAGTAGAGGAGGCGTTTATGATTCCCAGAGTTCCATCTAGGGACACTATGTCCCATGATGACCGTGTGCCTCGTTAAGCATGTTGATGATTACAGCATTGTTGATAGGGAAGTACTGAAGCGATATCACCATGACAGCTTCACTCATATTACCTGTAAACCCTTGATAGGAGACTAGGCCAAACATAACAGAGTTACTTCCCATAACAAAACAAGTTTTTACTTTCAATGGTTTATTTCTGTATGATTACACTGTATGCTTCTTACAGTTTATGACTCTAATAATTAGGGGTGTGCACAAATAGTCAAACATTCGAATATTGGGTCTGTTATTATTTGAAAAATAAAAACACTATTCGAATTTTACTACGTGTTGATTTGCTGGCCGTAAATGCAGTGAATATATGATAAATCCTAAACAGTTATAATTAAATGCACTGGGTGACGCTGTGGAGCGTGTTAACAAGTTGATAGTATTTGATCACAGAATCACAGTCTTCATGTACCTCGCAAAGTTTGGATTTACTTTGATCAAAATGATCTTACTAAATGATCTGACAAAATGTAATTAGGCCTACTTCCGATCGAATGAATTAGTGAAACTGATTTATCATAATATCACCACCACAATGAGAAATCACATGAAATCCAAACACAGTCAACTGAGGAAAGACAGCTGTCCATCACTGCATTCACGACTGCAGGTAGGCACAGCTGTATTCCGATTGAGCCGAGAAGAGAGCGCATCTGAATGATCTTGAGACATATAAAGTTTCCTCAAGGGAAGCGCTAAGAAACTGTTATCTTTGTCAGCCCATTCTTATTGTTATCAGACTGAGGAACAAACTATCACCCGAGCATGTGGATATTATCGTTTCTCTCAGAATTAACATGTGAAGCAATGTAAACACAATAAATATAGTTCGACTCAAGTATGTTTTGTACTGTAATTGGCAAGGCCTCCTTGATTTTTCCGTTTGCTCTGCTTGATCTTGAATGCTTCTGTTTTTATATGTATTTTTTGTTTGTTTGTTTACACGTTTTCAACCAAAATAAAACCTTGCGATATAAGGTAATGTTGTTGTAGAACATTGTTGTGTAATAGCTAATCATAAGCTTGTTCAGAAATCGTGACAAAAACTTGATAATTAAAAATAACGTCTTTCTCATTAAACCTCATTTGAATAAACGAATATTCGTTTTTTATGAGCCCAAATATTCGAGTGCAGTATTTTTGGAAAATGCCCATCCCTACTAATAAAAATTATTTTTATCAAGCTTTGCTAAATACAGATTATTCCACCCTTCGTGAAACAAAATTAATGTTTATTTGCTTCATTTTGTTGTGGAAAAAAAGGATAAGTAACAGAAGAATTAGCAACTGGAATTTTAGACAAATAGGTAGACTAACAAGCATGTCACAGACAAAAATTTGACATTTTTACAGTTTCAAACACTATTTTGAAGTTTAAGATCCATTCAGACCAAGAACAAATATAGCTGCAAGCAGCAGTTACGGGGCCAAACTCCTGATGAAGGTCGTGTGACCGAAACGTTGGTATTAATAAATATTACTTCCTTGCAAGTTTTGATAGTGTGCGGGAATTGCTTGTCTGTTAGGATGATTGTAATTGAAATGGCTGAAAAATCATAAATACAACCTCTACTAAAGTGATTAAATGGCTTATCACTTTTGACCAACAGGTGGCGCTGTAATCAAATAATTTGTGTTGTTGTCAGTGTGAGGTGACAATGGCACATACAAAGTTTGGTGTAAGTATGTCAAAGCTTTGCAGATACACAGCCTCAGATGCAGTTTGGCATCTTTCCAGCAAATTTGTTGATGCGCTAAACGAAAACCATTTCGTATATCGACACGAAATCCATAACGTTTTGCCAGCATAGACTGAAGATGATCCGAGTCAAATTTGGTGAAAATCGGACTGACGGTCTAGGAGGAGTTCGAAAAAGTAGGTTTTCAACAGAATTCAAAATGGCGGACAGGAAGTTTGGCTAATTATGGCGAAATTGGTATCGATGTTCTCAGCATGACCCAAGGAATCTATCAACATCAGTCTCATTACAACAGGCTAATGTAAGCAAAAATTATTAGCATTTTAAGAAATTTCATTATAACTTTTGACCACAAGGTGGCGCTGCCCCAAAACTTTTTGAGTACCATCAGAGCATAGTGCCAAAGACACATACCTAGTTTCGTGACGATATGTCAATGCGTTCCTAAAATATAGCATTTTACGTCAATTCAAAATGGCCGACGCCCAAAATGGCTGACATGGGAAAATTGGATATGGTTCGACTCGGCATGATGCACTGAATCTAAAGAGACAAGTTTTGTGATTTTTGGCCAAACCATTCAGAAGTTATAAGCAAAAATAGCCATTTTTCCATATCTCCTGACCACTAGGTGGCACTGTGCTGAAACGGCAGGTAGTCTCAGGTCAAGCTTATTATAACACACTCCAAGTTTGGTCTCCATACGCCAAACCGTTGCGGAGATATAGCCTCATCCATTTTTGCGTGCTTTTCGTAGAATTCATTCGCGCGTTATTCGAGAACGGTTTGACAAATCGACTTGAATTCCTTCGGTGCTTGGCCCCTAATAACAATATTAGCATTGATGCTAATGCAGAATAATGTTACGTTTATTATAAGCACATGCTGCAGTTTGCCATCTGCTGCTTAAAAAAAAATGTGAAAGCGGGATGGTCAAAGTTTTTACTGTCCATCAGCTGAAAAAAAATGTTTCTGAAAGTGATTCCAATATTATGCTAATATCATAGTTACTGTCCTTGGTGTGAACGGGCCATTACTCATAGAAAAATTTCAGGATCAGTGTAGCATTTTGGCACGGAGAAACAAAGTGCACAAACACAGAGATGGAAATCAGAGCCTGAATCAACACTCCCCTACAGAACTGCTTTGCAAATAAAAGCGCTGGTGCCTGTAGTGAAACTGAAGCCGTGGTCAGTAGGTCTGCATACCACATGTTCTGCATTCCTGCTATTTTAACACTATGCATCCCTGGACGACAAAGAGATAATGGGATGGTCCGACTCTCCTCAGCCTAGGCAGTGTTTTATATTGCAGGGATTAAATCTGTTCAAAAGAATTTGAAAGGACAGGAAAACTTCTCTTGGAGCTGGAAAGGAGGCCAAAGTGTCACAATAATTACACACTTCATCTTCACGAACGCTGGCTTTGTGAAACTCCACCAAACGCAGGTGGCGCCACATAATGAAAGCAATTATCTACAAAGCAATTCCTAGAAGCAACTATTAAACATGTCTGTCACTACAAAGTCAAGTCAAGTGAAATGAACACAAAAGGCCAAGAATGACCACGTGACCCATGTCAAACAGCTTGAGAAGAATAAATACACCACATTTTGTCATTTTATGAAGAGAGGTCTTGGGAGTGGTTTTCAGTAGGGCTGTGCAAATAATCGCATGCGATAATCATGCGCATCTCATCAGTAAAACCGGTTCTGTGATTAGTAGTAAATCTCCATCACGTGCTTTCAGATGGAGCAGCATTTACTACCAATGCTGGGTTAGTTACTCAAAGAATGTAATATATTACTCATTACTAGTTACTCCTTTCAAAAGTAATATTGTTACTTATTACTTTCTGGCAACAGTAATTAGTTACACTACTAGTTACATTACTTTTTCTTCACGCCCCACAGAAGTTGTAACTGTGTATCTTCCACATAAAATTCTTCTAGAATGTTACTAACAACATATTTCTGCCTCATCATTTGACCAAAATCCACATTGGATCGAAGTCAGAAGTTATTACAAACACTCAATAGTGATTGATAGTGACATTCAAGTAGAAGTGTTGTATTAAACTCATTTATTAATTGTCATGTGTATCTTGAAGCTAATTGTACTAGTTGTAATTGTACTAGTTATTTCAAAAAGTAGTATTATTACAGTAACCAAGTTACTAGTAACTAGTTACTGCCCAACACTGTTTACTACATAGAGCCGTAGTTCACTGACAAGCTACACAATATCGCGTTCATTATTGCAGGCGATTCACTGCCGACGAGTAGGGCAGGGTATCGTTCAAAAATTTTCGATATCGATACCGATACCGATACCTTGAGTTCGATACCGGTTCCTGAACGATACTTTTTTCGATACCAATTTTATGAAATCAGTGTTAACAAGATTACATTATCTCCAAAAACTTTGGTTTTATTTTTTCAGCTTGTTGACGTTTATACAGACTCAAAGCCTCATCTCCTGAGCCATTGCACAAAGGAACAAAATATGTCCAACACAATAAATCAGTGCAAATAATTTTAATAAAGCTCAAATAGTTTTCAGTTTACACTTGTGCGTGTTTGTTTTAAAACGCATAGCTCAGACAGAATCATCATTTCTATTCATTTATTCTAGGTTGTTAAAGACTTCAAGAAATTTAAAATCTTTATCCACTTTCGTAAGTGGGTGTTTTATTTTCTTTCACCATGTTTTTTTTGTTATTAAATTCTGTGTTGTAGTATGTCTAATTATTTCATATTTCATTATTTATTCATAAAAACTACTTAGTTTATTCAAATTTATTCTTAAAATAGCCTTATGAAATGTTTTATTTTTCCTCAGAAATTCTGTGTTCTGTATCTGGTTTTCAAATGAAGGCATAAAACATTCATTTCATTTATCTTTTAAATTATTGAAAATCAAACTTTATTTTAGCAAACAAAATTTTACTATTAAAATTAAAACATGGAAGAAATGTTGTGTGATCATTACTTTAAAAAAAATATAAAGTTTTAATCATTTTAATAGTAGCCTAGTAGTGGCAGTATGTACACTATGCTGAACAATAGTAATATATTTCTGCCGCAGTGTCTTCCAAGTTAAACCGAACTTTTATTTTGACGTGAATACCTTTACAGTTCTGTGTGTGTATATGACATGATGCTAGTTTTACTCAAATCAAACGGTAAAATGCTCATGGAGTGACTCTCAGAGCAGTTCTGGAGATGTTGTTCATGTGTTTATGTCCTCATTTAGTGAGACGGCAGACGCTGAAATCACCACGAGCATCACACGCGCTTCAGTCTGTGTGTAATAAACACAACCACGCGATATAGAGAGCAGACTGCTCCGTGCGCTTTCAAATCGCTCTCGCGGATGTCAAACACCGATCGATATGCTGCGCGCCGCTTCTAGTCAAACACACCTAGTGCTTCAGGCTTATTGTCTCACTGACGTTGATGAGATTAACCCCTTAGGTATCGAAATTTGGTACCGAACGACAAGACGTTTTTCGATACTCGGTGGTATCGAGGCAATTCGGTCGGTGCCTAAAAAGTATCGAACTCGATACCCAGCCCTACCGACGAGAGAGGCGCGATAGAGACGATAGTCCAAAATCTTTGCCGGTTGACAAATTTTTACTGGTTAATCGAAAGGCTTGCATGCTCAACTGTGCTTGAAAATTAAGTATGCTCAAACCGATTTTTGCTTTAACACACATATACTGTCAGAGAATGATTTTGATTCACTCATCTGCCATATTTTTCGCATTGATCTGAACAGAAAAAAAGCGCATAACATCGAGAATATCAGACCCATTTTTTGTGACAAGCATTTGTCTTGGTGTGAACAGGCACAACAAGTTCACATTACACACTCAGCGAACCCCTGAGTGAAATCTGTGTAGGAAACTTTTTCATTGTCAAGCGAAACTCCAGATCATGCAGATTCCACAAAATCTTTCAGTAAATGTGTACCGCACCTTAAGTCTATGAGAATAGCAAAGCCCACACCACAACTATACTGATAACGACAAGATATCATCTTTTTCCAGTTGATGAATGATAAAAACATTGACAGCCAATCAGAACCCACCTGACTTAAAAGAGCTTGAGCATTTAAAGTGACGGACACATAACTGTAATGCAAACTTACAGAATAAACAATGTTATCTTCCGTTGGCATGAACACTAAAGGCACATTTACACAACAACGATGTGCTAAAGATGTAATTTTTTTTCCTTTTTACACAATACACATGTGCATGACAACACCATTTTCACAAATTTGCACTTTCACAGAATACACGGAAACAATAATGTATTATTTTTCAAAAAGTGCACTTTGAAACCTATTTTATAAAAGTTAGTATTTTCACAGGCCCAAAAAGCTGTTGTGTGTAAATGAACAACCAAAATGCATAAAAAAATTCCATTTTTAGTTGAAAACGATGTGTAAATGCCCCCTAGTATAGTTACTAGTATTGTTATTGTTGTCAGTGTGAACGTGCCTTAAGGCTGCTCCGTAGTCGCAAATGTGTTCTAAAAAAAAAGTCAATGGGACTTTTTTTTTTATCTGCTTTGTTTTCCAACAGACAAAAAAAAAATAAAAAAATAAAAAAAACAAGTCACTTAGAAAAGTAATAGCATCCGTGTACTCACTGAAATGCATGATCGGAAGTGTCATTCATGTCGGTAACACAAACAGTACTGCAAGTAACAATAGTACTGCATGTTTAATAGATAAGCCTATAGCTTAAAAATAATAAGACATTCAATTCATATTCAAATCTACATCCTTAATTTGCTTGAAAACCCAAAAAAAGGATGTTATTTACTTCCCTGTGGTTTACCACATGGTAACCATCTGTAACTGTATGCCTTAAATCATTCACATGACAAACTGACTTATTGTACATAAGCCACAAACTTTCAGTCTATTCACATCACATCAACATAGGAACATCACATGATCAAATCAACCAATTATGTGCTTACCATCTAATATGACAGGTCAACACTTCCAGATTCAGTACCATGTTGGCTGTCAAGCTGAATGTGTTGCTATTGGCAGCTGAAATATTAATTATAATACTTGAGGATCAGTTTCTACAATGGTATCATCTACCATGGCACTAGTCCTACATTTATAGTACATATAAGCCAATGAACATAAAACACCACACAAGGATCTACAGTGTGTGTCAGAAATACTTTTTATTTTTATTTTTGGTGTTAGACAACAAACCTTGGTTGTCTCGGAGCCACGAACGAGTCACTTAAAATGTGTGTAAAGGTAAACAAACACACACCCACTCTCTCTCACACACACACACACACACACTTAAATACACGCATTTAGACTTACACACACGTACACATATAGACTCACATTCACTCATACATATGGTCATATCGACTCACATATACACACATTTATAAATACACACCGCTAGCGCGTGCTCTCCTCTCGTGCTAAGTGACGTTAGCAATTCCTCATATTCATGCACAACTAAACATCTCCGTAAAGACGAATGCAACTCTAAATGAATGAAGAAAGGATTTGGTATTATAAAAACACGTTCTTACCTTTGGAATAGAGTGATTTAGGAGAACTGGGGTCGATATCGGCGCTCAAGAGAGATATAAAATCAGAGGGCATGCTAGCATGCTAAAGCCTCATGAGATCAGAGGAAACGACTCTTATATCACTCTCAGCTTAAAGAGCAATGCATACAGAAAGAGAGATGGTTTCAATCATAAAGTCCTTATAACGGGTTTACATCACATGTACTGTAGTAAAATTCACAACTCAGGAACGTTTTAATATGTTTTTTCCCATTTGATTAGCTAGCCAGCCATAAGAGCCATTCACCTTTTTTCAGCGACTCCTCCCCCTTTCTGCGCATGCGCACATTTCGACTGTATCTGACATTATTGTTCGACTATAATTAGTGTTCGACTTTGGTTTATTACTTTTTCTACCAAGTCACTACAGTTTAGTTATAGTAAAATAATACATGGTGTAATATTATATAGTGTATGCTTTGAATTATTCAAGCTCCTACAATTAAACACAGTTTCGTTGTATGTTCTACAACTCTTATAAAATGCATAAAGCATTTCTTTTGAGGAATGAACTGAACTGGATAATGCACTGTCATCAGTCGTGTGATGATGATCTCTGGATTCTGTATCACTCACTGGCCGTGTGACGCGGTCAGACGTGGATGTAATGAGGTCAGCTCAGCTGTATATCATCTGTCGTTCCTTCCTGTCTGTTGTAATCGAGCGAAGTACCAAACAGAAAGATGAAACGCAAGTTTTCTTTTGAATTCCTCAGAAATAAAGCGCCCACAACGAAAAAAGGGGGAAAAAATCTGACAAAGCGCCCACGGTTAGAGAGAAAGTCGTGGGAGTTCTTTCAGAAAACTTGAAAGCGGTACTGCGACACTTGAATAACGAGCTGCTCTGGGAATAGTGTCATTTTAACGGCGGAGACAAGAAATATGTGAGAGTATGAGAGTGTCTATCAAAAACAGGCAAAGATCCTATTTAAAATGTTTCCTTTTTCCTAGCAGTGGTTGTGTGTTGATTTTAAACACCTGTTTTAAAATGTATTAATCATTTTTAACCTGTAAGTCCTCCAGTATCCTCCTGACTCCCAGCTATGGAGTTTTGTTCTCTGTAGAGGTCATTATATTTTAGCAAATTTCTCTGAGACCTTACATGTCACAAATGCCACTCTATCTCCTTGGTCTTTAAAAATGGCTGACATTAATTTAGTTAAAATGTAACACCCTTATGGAAATATGATAATGTTTTTTAATGATCATTTAAATCTGACTAATTTTCAAATTGTCATAAATTGTCATAAATCAACATCTTAATGTTATGGGGTTTCAAATCAAAATATTACTTTGTTACAAAACAGGACATCAATTTGTTATGTCCACTGTAGAGGACACCAGGGGCCCGTTTCAGAAAGGAGGTTAAGTGAAAACTCTGAGTAACCCTGAAATGAGGGAAACTCTGGGTTTTCCGTTTCAAAATGGGAGGTTTGTCATACCCGGGAAAGCAGGGTAAGTCAAGCCCGTTTCAGAAAGAGAGGTAACTTATACTCAGAGTCAGTTACCGCGGTAACTTACTCTGTGAACCTAACCTGGTCGGGAGCAGGTTTTCTTCGGTAAACCCAGAGTTTCTTTCGGTCTCCTCCCCCTTTTTATAGTGTTAGCGAAGTTTAAATACCTTATTCATTCATTCACGCTGCAAAATTGCTTTTCTTACTGAGTATTTTTGTCTTATTTCAAGTACAAATATCTAAAAATTCTTAATATGCATTTTATATATGAAAAATGGTCTATATTTAGTCTTGTTTCCTGGGGGATTTTCCTTTTAAGTGCATTTTACATAAAACAAGTAAAATTGTCCACCATAGGGTAAGAAAAATAATCTTAATGCAAACGGAAACAAGAATATTTTTAATTTCTTACCCCATTGGAAGATAATTTGCAAAATAAGAAAAATGCACTTTAAAACATCGGAGATGCAGAGCACATTATAAGTCCGCTGTATGCAGATTTTAAGGAAAGTGTGCATCCCTCTCACACTCATTCTGAGAATTTTTTCCTGGGCACAAATCCGTCAAAGAGGAGTTTCACAGGACTGTAAATCAGTGGTGTAAAAATCGGTTTAAATGAGGCTAATCTGATAAATGACGTTCACTTGATAACATCTTTCTGTGACGTCTGGAAGTAACCCAATAATCCAAATTTCCTTCAGGATTTCCAGTGTGGTTGGATGCATTGATGACAAGCATATCCCCACCATCGCTCCTTCTGGAAATGAAACTGATTACTGTATGGAGTGGAAGGATGCCAGATGGAGGGGTAGTACGAGCTGTAACCACCACCACAGCTGTTAAATAAATTATTCACAAGTTTTTGGTCCTCTTTATTTCCTAATACAAAAGCAACAGTTATTCTTTTTACTTTTGGGTTTTAGAAATCTTCCAATACTTGGCCATCTCCTCTTCATCTGTCAGTGGTGCTGGTGCTCTGCCTTCTTGCTGTCGACAAGTCAGTAGTTAATTTTATTACTCTAAGAAATGTAACAGGTTGGATTATAGAATATTTAATTATGTGAAAAGAGTGTTTATGACTATGTGGAAAAAGCTGCAGCACATTGAAATAGACATTGAATGATATTTAATGTTAAATGTTTGCAAAGTCATTTAGCTCACACCCATGAACCTTTCATGTTTAAAGCTTTACCTTGATTGAATTGTGTTTTTATACTTTCTTTTTTTAGCTGCTACCACGCTCTTGTTTCTTATTTCTGTCTTTTTCCTTTGTTTTTGTTTTTTTTGTGGCCATGGGATACCATTAAAATGAATATTAGTTCAATAATTTACAGTTTTCACCTCTGATATTATAACAGTTATTAAGTTATTGACATTTATTAAGAATTAAAGTTACGCATTGACGGAAGTATGCGCGCTGACGTCTTTTTGGCGGGAGCTGTTGCCATGGTGAATCGTAATTTCGGCGCTCCGCTGATAATGACTTTTCATAGTCGAGGTGCACGCGCTTAACTCAGAGTCAACCTACTTAGAGTTGAGTAAACTAGCTCAGTTCAGCTGTTCTGTAACCAAAGACTCAGAGTTTCCCATCTCAGAGTAAGTCAACTCTGAGTTCAAGAGTTGGTTGAACCTCCTTATTGAAACGGGCCCCTGGACTTAAAGCATGTTTATTATGCATTTTGGGAGACACAACAAGTAAATAGGAAAAGAAATTATACATTATATCCCTATGAAATATTAAATATTATGAAAATCTCGCCAATTATTACTCCCATTATTACACTTCTTTTTTCATTACATGTTGCCTCAAAAACACATTAATATGCAAATTAGATACAAAGTATATAATGGGAATATTTTATATATTATGAGCTATATATAAATATATATATATATATATATATATATATATTATGAGCAATATATATATTTACATTTACATTTAGTAATTTAACAGACGCTTTTATCCAAAGCGACTTACAGATGAGGACCATAGAAGCAATCAAATCCAATCAAATATATATACAGTATATATATATATATATATATATATATATATATATATATATCAAAGTCAAAGTCTGCTTTATTGTCAATTTTTTCACATGTACCACACATACATACAGAGAATTGAAACTGCGTTACTCTCAGACCCCTCAGACCCTTGGATAGGGGACAGATAACACTAATAGTAGAACATAAAAATACAGATAAATACAGATTAAATATATATAAAATACAACTATACAAATAAGGACATGTAAAAAAGATAAATATAGCAGCACATGGCAGATAGAGTGCAAACCAGTGAAATAAACAAACAGTGCAGATATAATGATTGTAGTGCAAAAGAGCTTATCAGTCTGATTAAAGTGACAAAAAAGCTCAGAGCAGTCTTTATTTAAACTTGTCAGAAGAGGTAGTTGAATGAGGTCGGTTCAATGCTGAATGAGGTAGTGTGTGTGTGTGTGTGTGTGGTGTGTGTGTGTATATATAATAATATACACTGAACAAAATTATAAACGCAACACTTTTGTTTTTGCCCCCATTTTTCATGAGCTGAACTCAAAGTTCTAAGACTTTTTCTATGTACACAAAAGGCATATTTCTCTCAAATATTGTTCACAAATCTGTCTAAATCTGTGATAGTGAGCACTTCTCCTTTGCGAATAATCCTGTCCCACCTCACAGGTGTGGCATATCAAGATGCTGATTAGACAGCATTATTGCACAGGTGTGTGCCTTAGGCTGGCCACAATAAAAGGCCACTCTAAAATGTGCAGTTTTATCACACAGCACAATGCCACAGATGTCGCAGGATTTTGAGGGGGAGCATGTAGCTGGCATGCTGAGCTGCAGGAGATAATCCCTGCTGTTGCCCGTGAATTGAATGTTCATTTCTCTACCATAAGCCGTCTCCAAGGGGAAGCCGTCTCCGTCTCCAAATGCTCGTCGTCCTCATCGGGGTCTTGACCTGACTGCAGTTCGTCGTCGTAACCGACTTGAGTGGGCAAATGCTCACATTCGATGGTGTCTGGCACTTTGGAGAGGTGTTCTCTTCACGGATGAATCCCGGTTTTCACTGTACAGGGCAGATGGCAGACAGCGTGTATGGCGTCTCCAAGGGGAAGTCGTGGCCTAATGGTTAGAGAGTCGGGCTTGTAACCTGAAAGTCGCCGGTTTGATTCTCGCACCGGCAGGAATTGAAGGTGGGGATTGTGAATAAACAGTGCTCTCACCACCTTCGATACCATGATTGAGGTGCCCTTGAGCAAGGCACTGAACCCCCAACTGCTCCCCGGGCACTGGAGCAATGGCTGCCCACTGCTCCGGGTGTGTGTTCACGGTGTGTGTGTGCATTTGTTCACTATTCACTGCTGTGTGTGCACTTAAAAGTGTAAAAGCATTAATAAATTACTACAGCAGACCATAAATAACCCAATAAGCCTGATATTTCTGCAGCAATATTACGGACGTAATGAATGTCTGTGTAACATATATTGCCTTCATCAAAAATGTTCATTAACTGGAACACGGAGTTACAATATTTTAAAGTAATTTCCATCATTTTGACAACCAAAGATTCTTTATTATACCATGTCACATTAAAATACAAAGCATTACATTGTTCTGACGTCAGAAAATAGGGCATGAAGGAAAATACACAGCTCATTCAGTAAAACTGAAAGATAAGATTATTTGTTGGTCAAACTTATTATTTGAAATCATTTGTTTCCATCTTTGTGAGTGGAACTTCCCCAAACCGGAAGTGCCTCAATCAGTAGGCTCGTTAGGAAAAAGGTGGATACTGCAGATATTGCAGATTTATTTTTGTGGCTGATTTAGGAAGTGTATGATTTGCACCAATCAGAATAGCTTTTTTTTTAATCAACAGACATTAATCTGGTTAAACGCCATATCAAATTTAGGGATAGATTTACAGTCTTTATAAAGGCAGGCATTGTATAAAAGTCCTAGATAATGTAATTTTCTCACCTCAGAACTTTCAAAACTCTTTTATAGAGGTTTTGTCTACTGAAAGTCTTTTTCCCCACAGACTGATTTATCAGTATGTTACAAAACAACAGTATAATCCACTGAACACACAAAAATATTTTACTTTATTTTTTCTCTCATATAAAGACATTTTTCAATCTAATCAATTTCCGATGGACATAAACAAGTTCTGCCCTATTTTTTCCTCATTAAGTATCTTGCCTTACTAGAGAATATGTCAAACTATGGAAGTAAATTAGTTGTAAATGCTGTTTCATGTTGACTTCAAAAGATTTTTATAGACCTGAGTGGGCAGAATTTTTACTGATGCTATGAGTGATTTTACAGCACACATCCATAAATTAGAGCCCTGTGTGAAGCTAACCCACTGTGCTCTGTACACTGAATCTTTGGCCAGCAATGCATTACAGCAAAACCGATGGTTTTTGATGTCTAATGGTTTTTGAGGCAAGTAAGTGAAACAAACCTTAAATCCAGGATGTTCAGAGAGATATGACATTGTCATGAAGGCAGACCGTGAGCCTCTAAATGCAGTTTGTAAAACAACACCAGGGGCTTTACAGTAAAACAACTTTTTGAAGTGTGTTGAAGTGTAATTTATTTGATATTAAAATACTTTATCCTATTCCTTCTTAACAGACAGGGATGCAGTTGCACAGCTTTGACTATCAGGTTTGAGATGTTTTACTCTCACAATCAGGGTAAACAATATGCAGTGTACCTGGCTTTATTGACAATATAGGCTATTAATGTGCATTTTAAGGCAACCATGGTCACAATTTTGGATTGCTCATCAATAGATGCAAGAGCTTCCCTGCTCAGCTAAGAAATCTGCTGATGTTAATTCAATTTGGCACCACATACCCGTGTGAATCAGTCTTGGCATACCTTAAAAACAAGTACAGTAAGACTAAGCCCAGAATAGATCTGTCTCAATCAATTAAACAAACATTAATTCCTTGTTAAAATAGATATCTTTAATTGTATTATAGAAACAGTAAGTCCAACTGACCTTCACATTCATTGGACTGTATCTATTTGTGTATGTGTGTATTCAACTTTAACCTTTTAATTCTAGTTAGCCATTCAACTTTGAAACATGAGCATAAAATCATATCTAAACCACTATGTGAATGATAACACTTAGAGATACACTAGATATATTTATTTATTTAGTAATTGTTTCATACCAAAGTGTGTCAGAGTGCAATTCACAGCATAACATATTGCAAGTACACATTGCATTCTCAGCATTGCCACAAGGGGGCAATTAATGACATAAACCTATAAGTCTTCTAAAGTCAGTTTTCTCTTTTAGGCCAACTACCATCAGGACAGTTCACAGAGAATACTGTGAAGTCTGTCAGGACAAGGCAGTTTACTTGGCGGCCATCTTGGTAGAGCACATAGACAGCTATTTTCAGTCAGGTCTACCAACAGCAGCTGCATGATGCTGTCATCCAACGTCAAAAACTATCATAAAGACCAGGTTGTGATTTTGGTCAGTTAGCTCTTTGGATGGCAGGACTTATGTTGGGCATTGCAATTTCTCCCATTCATCATAAAATCAATGGTCCAATTAGTAAACCCCTTCTCAGAGTCAATTTCATTGGTCAGCTCAATCACCTGTCAAGAAATGTTCAGATTTCATGTACTGAGTTCAGAATTTAGAATATCATGGATGGATTAGTTTAAGACAGACAGTAATACTATCAGGATGCACTGCCAATTCTCTACTGAGGTTAAGGTTAGTGTTTCGGTAGTCTCGTGTAGCCAGAGCTTCAGACTGGTGGCAGAAGGTCTGGAAACCTTGGCCGCTTTGAATGGCCAAGGACAGCTCAAGAGGTCATATGCCTGACAGGTAAAACAACCAATCATGTTTCGTTTTGTGCCGGGTCATGTTTAAAGGCGTGGAAGTGTCGCCACAATAACAGACTGGTGTGTAAAACTCTTGGACATATTTTAAGGAGTCTATGCCACGAACTTCACAAATTTCACATATTTCATGCCATTTTTGTTTCCAGGCGGAATGTTAAAGAACGTGGCACACACATCTCCCGGAAATCCTGATCTGATGACGACTTCAAAACTCCTGAAGTGTTTCCAATTTTGTATGCCATATGCATCAGACATCCAGCCAGCAGTCCATGGGCATGACGTCTGAGGCTGAGACCAGGGTTTGGGTAATGACCAGGATTTAGTATTTGTTTCAGCGTTATGTAGGCAGTGAAAAATGAAATCTTTAGAATCAGCTACGTGGCTGGGTTTGTAAAACAAACAAACAAACAAAAACATTCAAGCAACAAGCAATGTGCAAGTGATTTGAGCATTTGAAAAGAAAGGTCCACTGGGTTTGCACGTTGTGCACAAGAAGGAGCAGAACACGGAAAATGAAGTATACCTGGGCCTTTAGTTAAAGTTAATTTTATAATGTTAGCATACCTGAATAATAGTATCAGCTTCAGACATCATGCCCACAGACCTCTAACTCAACATCTGATGCGTAAGGTACACAAAATGGGAAACAGAAGAGTTTAGGAAGTTTCAAAGTAGACATCTGACAGGATTTCTGGGAGATGTGTGTGTTATTTTTAAGCTGCATTCAAGTCCTGAAAAGTGAAGCCAAAATGTTTAGATCGCCATCTGGTGACTGGCTGCAGTATAGGTCAAAAACCCCGCCCTCTCCATGTAAACGAATGGTACGCAAGGCAAACCAAAAATTTTAATTACACTTAAAATGAATTTTTCCCTTAGATGGTTCCTATAATTTTTGGAACTTATCATAGTGATAATGTTCAAATGTTTGTTTTTCTAATAAGCTTTTGTTATTTCATGCTGTAAAAACTGGGTGTGGCCTCATGTTTGTGTCCTTGTTATTGGGTCTGTGGGAGTTTGGGTGGGAGTTTGATAACGCAGCTCCAGCTCATGATCACTACTGCACAGACTCGGGCCCACAATGATGTCATTGGCACAAGACTGCGAACATTTTGACTTCACTTTTCTACAGTGGAAGTAAGTGGAGACATGGTATCCATCTATTTTTACAGTCCATTGTCGCATTCTTTAACAGTCCACCTGGAACCAAAGCTGTTGTGACGTCAAACTCCCTCATGAAAGAAGCTGTCCTGTTTACAGAAGTGATAATGAGCACTCATCAGAATAAACTAAACACTGGATTTTCAAAAGTATGCCGGATTTCCTACGCCATACACTGTTGATGACTGAAGACGGTGTTGTTGAATGATTTACTGATTGCAGGCCGATCTGTTATGGCTATGATTCAGTACACTACAGTATGATTTGGGACGGTACACCCTGATCCGGCTTGTGTTTCCACCACCAACAGTACCCTTACTTGATAGTCGTGGTGTATCCTGGAAAGTAGCGATCTACGCCATTCTTGTTCGAAGAAGAAAGTGCGACATTGTCTGTTTGTGTGGGAAAATATAAAATTCTAAAATACACTGTTATTTTTTTGTGTTTGCGCACTCTGATATGTTGTCATTCCCCTTGTAGCACGCACAAGTGATGATTCTCCATCAACCAATCAGTGTTCTGCAGTGAGTCTAGCTCCACCCTTAAGGTACTGAACTGCTAGGTACCCCATCGGAAGGGTCCCGAACAAGTGGTATATTATGGTACAGTTTGCTATTTTGGTACAACTTCTGACAATGGAAATGGAAGTAATTGTATACTGCCCTGTACTGTACTGAACTGTACTGCTTGGTGGAAACAAGCCTTTATTGTAGGGACTTCACACCAGTAACGCTGAACAAAATGAACTGTGACTGGTTGCTTTACATGTTGGTCAGGTGGCCTCTTGGGCGGTCTTTGGCCAATGAAATCTGCAATGGAGTCAAGACCTTTTGAAGATCTGGCTCTGTGAGACTACCTGAATAATGACACAGACAATTGAAAGTAACTCTGTTGCTCTCTTGAGTACTGGAGTTGTAACTACAAGAGCCACATGAAGCACATGCTAGTAGCATCTGTACTCAATCTATTTTTCTGGCCTACAACTACTAGCTAATGTCTGTCTAATCAATACAACCTTTCAAAATTATTTCTTAAATGAGCAAAAATGGATTACAATCATCCACACACAGATATGCCTCTTTTTATCTTATTGCCAAAACTGTGTTAGATCACTAGACCTCAGCCTCCCATATAAATCCTTTTTATTGTCTGCATGCACCACCCTCCCTCCCTCTCTTCCCCCTGTTTTGGTGTGTCATGCAGTGTAGCAGTTGTGTAGTGGCTGACTGCGTTTCTCTCTAGTGGGACTCTTTATGTGTCACTGTTGTGCGTGCTGCAGTGACAATGGGAGCAAATGTGTGACTGTGCATGTAGGGGTGGGGAAGAGAGAGGGAGAGAGAGAGAGGGAGAGAAAGCGAGTAGATAGAAAGAGATAGAGAGCGCACACGAGGCAGGAGGCGCTCCCTCTAATCCCGGCTGCGACGCCAAACAGCATTGCACCGGCTGCTACAATAGTCTTAATGGAGGCTCAGGCAGACTCCGGTGCTGCAGGTAAGAGCAAACATTTCTTCAGCCAGCACGCTGCGACGCATTTAAACGCGCACTTCCATTGAATTCAATAGCCTGCTGTAAGAGCTGCCACCATGTCTTTTTTTTCTTGAATGCACAGACAAAGCAGGCAGTCAGAGGAAGCCGGTAGTGCTCAGCGGCTGGCAGCTTGCATTTGTGCACATGGGAAAAGGCACAGTAACTTGGATACATTTAGGGTGGTGGCTTACGAATTATAGCAGAATTGTTGAACGATTACTAGAACTGCTATGTGAATAAACAACAAAGGTCATGAACGAGAGAGATTTTCGGATGCAACCCTTTTTGAGAATTTGACATTGAGTTGCATCTTTTGCAGCGGTTGCTTTGGGACAATGGGAGTTGGGTACCACTGGGTGCTGCTAAAAATATAGTTCATCTCGGCATGTATGGTTTAGATTGAGAGACTTCTGGAATAAACAAATATACCCCATTCTATGCACCAATATTTGCATGACTTGCACGCACAAAAAGAGAACAAGCCAGCGGAATCTGCTGTGTGTGGGCTAATGAGAAGTGTGAGGTAGGGATGACCCGCAGACTGCGGAGAACGGCCGCAGCTGGAAAAGTCTGTATCATCACATCATGGATTCTTGAGATGTGGGACAAAACATGCTAAGGAAGTGAAAATTAAGTTTATGTACCGAGAAAATGTACGAATCTGGAAGAATCTGTTTAATTTGTTCTGAGGTTGAATGCAATCTCCTGCTACTAGCATCTTTTCACGTAAAGTGTTTTTTTTTTAGGTCAATTTAATGTATTTTTTTAATTATTAAAATAAAAGTGTGTGAAATCATTAACACAGTTAGTTATGACTACTGGACTGTATGTAAATTCTACAATTTCCTATTTTGCTTTTATTTTTTTTGTGAGTCCACAGTCAACGTAGCCCCAACTGCTACTACAAGAAAAGGGCCTTGCCAAAACACACAAAGCACAGACCGTATACCAGAAATACATATACATAATACATATTTTTATCTACATTATATATATCTACTGTATATATCAAATAAAATAATTATACAAAATAATTTAATATTATAAAACATTTATTATTATATAATATATGATTTAATACTGTAAAATATATATTTTTTTAAATAATGGAAGTAAAATTGCAGCAGATATTTTGCTGTGTTTCTCAAAAATATGCGTTCCAAAAATACATAGGTAGATCGAGTTGTCCACTAGTTTTCTTGTCCCGTGTGTAATTGAACTGCCTTCAACGATATAAAACGCTTGTCTGCTTTGACTACTGCCGCAAGAAATCAATAGAGGGCTGAAAGCTCTTTAAACACTCGGGGAAACACAAGCATCTTCTGTTTCACTTCTTTGGCAACCACTGGCAAACCCCATTAGAGAACGAGACATGGAAAGCAAAAGATCGGCTGTAGACGTAGAGCAATGTTCAAGCTAGCACAAAATAGAACACCCTAACAAGTAATGCGCTAACAACCACCTGGAACACCATAATGACTCTGTAGCAACATGCTAACAAATGCTAAGAACACCCTAACAACCGCATAGCAGTGCACTGACAACTCAAAACATCTTAGCAACAGATTAACAATGTGCTAACAACCATCCAGAACACCCTAGCAAACACTTATGCCGAGTTCACACTGCATGATTTTAGCCCTGATTTTCACTCGCTGAAGGTTTTGCAGAATCACCGACAAATCGGAGGCAAATCGGTGCTCGTTCACGCGAGTGACAATCACACAATGTGAATTGCAAAGACATCATCTGAGAGAATCGCAGACGTGTCGCCAACACCCGTGAAATATTTGCCATACTAAATATCTGGACCTGTCCGTGATTCAAAATCCTGCTGTGTGAATAGAGTTCTGACTGAAAAATACATCGGCGATGAACTATAGCCAATGAGAGAGCAAGATACAGGCCAGCGGGAAGTTCAGGGAGGAGTTATGCTGAGTTCACACTGCACAATTTTAGCCCCGATTTTCACTCGCCGACAGGTTTTGTGAAACTGCCAACAAATGCTCGAAATCGGAGGCAAATCGGTGTTCATTCACACGAGTGACAATTATGCAGTGTGAATTATTAAAGACGCAATCTGAGAAAATCGCAGACGCCCCTGAAATATTTGGCATGCTAAATATCTGGACCTGTCGGCGATTCAAAATCCTGCGGTGTGAAATGAGTTCTGACCGAAAAATAAATCGGCAATGATGTACAGCCAATGAGAGAGCAAGATACATCACAGCGGGAAGTTTGAGGAGGACTTATTTGAAACGTAGTTTGCAGACCAGTGTTGCCAAGTCTGCAGTTGCCGTGGGTTGTTTTTCATGTCTGCGGGTTGAAGCGACTCCAATAACGTGATATTTAGCCCATGGAATGTGAATTGTACCAGGAGAACTCCCAAATTTGTATTTTACACTTCATTTTTTCGGTTATGTAAGTGCATCATCTGGGTATTTAAAGTACACTTTTTCTTTTTGGAATTTTTAGTGTGAACACACTACTCGCACTATTTATACTACAAAACGTCATAGAATAGTGCATAAGTACGCGTTTTGGGATGCACATATAGAACACCTTAGCAACTACATAAAAATGCTAACAACATGCTAACAACCTTAGCAATGACCTGGCTACCACACAGAACACACTAATATTGTGGCAGCTAATTCTGAATGGGCAAATGTTGCTCATAATTTTTTCAGAAAAAAAATAGACATTATGAATTCATTCTCTGTTATATATTTATACAAAAAGGTAATAAACATTTATGTTAAGCAAATTATATTTGCTCTAAATGTCTCTTTTTTCTTTTTTTTTGTAGAGCCACTTAGAGACAGAGAGTTCCAGAAGCTTCTGAAGTCCTCCAGCTCTGCCAGTCTCACCAGCGAGGCGTCCCACAATGCCTCAGGAGAGCATGTCGGTACCCCGTCACATCATGGCAGCCAGGTGCTGATCACCGAGAAACGACGTGAGTGAAACGCTGACCTTTCAAGAGCACATGCAGGTCATATTTCATCCCAGTCAAACAACTCAAAATAAGAAGTGACATTTTGAGCAACAAAGATTTGTTTGTTTATTTATTTTCCATTTTCACAATTAATAAATTGTCCTTAACATTAACAGTGATCTAGATTAATAAATTATTTTATTTTATTTTTTATTTTGTGGAGAAATATAAGCTAAACATGTTTACTTTAGACTCACTTAATTATGGAAGCTTGTTTTTGCCACTGAATAAAAACTAAAATGGGTAATTGTATCTTTATAATACGCATTTGCGAGTTTATATCCTGCAATTCTGAGAAAATTGCGAGATAAAAAGTTGCAATTACATTTTTTATTTTTTATTCAGTGGCAGAAACAGGCTTCCATACTTAAAGGTAGGTATAGTTCACCCAAAAATTTAAATTCTGTCATTAATTACTCACCCTCATGTCGTTCCAAACCCATTAGACCTTTGTTCATCTTCAGAACACAAATTAAGATATTTTTGATGAAATCTGAGAGCTTTCTGACCCAACTGAAATGTTCCCAGGCCCAGAAACGCAGTAAGGACATCGGTAAAATAATCCATGTCAGTGGTTCAACCGTAATTTTACGAAGCTACAAGATTACTTTTTGTGCGTGAAAAAAAATAAAAATAAAAATAAAAATAATGAAATCGTTCAACAATTCTCCTCCTCGTCGTTACTGTACTCTGCCATTATCAAGAGTACCATGATGCTTGAAATAAACAAAATAAAACTACGGTTGAACCACTGATGTCACATGGACTATTTTACAGATATCCTTACTATGTTTCTGGGCCTGGGAACATTTCAGTTGCGTTGCTGTCTATGCAGGATCAGAAAGCTCTCGGATTTCATCAAAAATATCTTAACTTGTATTCCGAAGATGAACGAAGGTCGATATTTGGGTGAACTATCTCTTTAATATTACACCCTTTAGTACATAACATTTCTGAGCAAAGAACAATGAAGTCAATTTAAGAATATCATTGAACTACTCTTAACAGGTTCTCTGGTCATAGTAATGCAGTTATATTCTGCTATCTTTTGCCTGATATCAGAGCCTCTCAGCAGTGTGTCCTCTCTGGAGGTACACTTTGACCTCCTGGACCTGACGGAGCTCACAGACATGTCTGACCAGGAGCTGGGGGAGGTGTTTGCTGATTCAGATGAGGAGAATCATACAGAATCCCCAGCAAGTGAGTCAGCTCTCAGACCTTTAGTTTTTACCATACCAGCTTTAAAATGAAATCAAAAAAAGTGGGAGAAATAGAGTGCTGCAGGGATGATGACATATTTTTGTAGGCCAACCCAGAAGTTAACACCCCCCTGGTTCCCTTGACAAGAAACCAACAGGATTTTCCCACTGGCTTTTTGGATAGCTGCAGAAAATAAGCCAACAAAGGTTAATAAGCTGCATTACCTAAACTCCATGCATCATTTTCGACAACTTTCAGTCTTTATTTAATATCTTCAAGATATAATAGTTCACAAAAGCATGAGTATAAACACAACATGGTGTAAAAGCGTACTAGCGAGTAGATGAGTTTTCTTATCTGGTGTGATGATGATTAATGTCCCTCACAACCTCTGGAGTCCCATTAGCAGCTTATTAATAACCACTTTTTTTCAAGAGAAGTAAAAGCTTTAAAAAATCATGAGGGGGTATTACTTTTATATTTTATGTAATAGTATAAAATGTGAAAATATCTTAAGCTTGTGTTAGCCACATACCTTATTTCAAGTATTTAGCCAAAAACCCATTAAAACTGGATGTACAAAAACATTAACTAATTTCTGTGTTTTAGGACTCATTCCTGCAGCACTCTATTGTCTATGACTGAGTGTTCACTATGAAGCAGGACAAATAAAACAGATGGATAACATTTTGAGTAGTAGAGTATGTTGGATACTTGGCTGCTGGCACAGTTCAGCGATTCCATGGAAATCTACAGTGAGCACATTATTATTTGATTAAGTTCTGAGCTGAAGTGTGCAAATGTGTACATATTAAATATTTAAACTATGAGGCAATGTCAGTGGTATTTTGAGCAATCCAAATTAGCATTACCTTCAACCTGCTGTTTAAATGTTATGCTCACTTGTCTCTAAGTTGTGTGAATAACATTTGTCTAGAACCCAAATTTGTCAGTGCTTAAAATGAAGACTGAGAGGCAATTTTACTTTTGCTTGTTAGAAGGCATTCTCACTTAACTGTTGTATCCTTATATATTGTTAGTCACCTCACTGTATCGTTATGCCTAAAACTAAGCTTTAACTAAACACCTACAATGTCTGTCACTCATGTGGCCTCAGATTGCTAAATCTCATTGAAAATTAATGACATCTGGATTATTTATTTATTTATTTTTATTTTTTTTACTGCAAATCCCTATCAGTGTGAACATCCCTAAAGACAGCATGTTGAGGAGTCAAACAGATATGACTCATTTAAGCTCTGTTCCAAAATCTAGTGAGCTGCTTTGCGGTCTACTGCCTACATTGGTAGCAACTCTCTAAAGCAGCAACTGTCATGGAATGTCATAAGTGACTGGTTTAAACAGCTCTTCATGGGCAGCAGGTCAGTGACTGATCACTCACACCCAGAGGTGGAGCTAGGGGTGTCCAGGGGTGGCTGTGGCCACCACAGACTGAAGC
>JAFVLL020016528.1:0-11465 GCA_021397915.2 Tor tambroides
GGGGAAAAAAATTACAAATGTTGCTGATGGGCTTTAAGGAATATTCCAGGTTCAGTACAAGTTAAGTTCAACTGACAGCATACTGTTGATAACAAAAATACTAAAAATAATTCATTCTTTATTTTCCGAGTGAGAGGCTTATATTGGAAGTGAATGGGGCTCATTTTTTAAATACTTAAAAGCAGAAATATAAAACTTCAAAACTATCATTCTTCTGTTAAAACTGGTGTATTATTTGAGCTGTAAATTATGTAATCTGATCATCAGCAAGTGTGAGCACCTCTATAAAAGCCAAAGTTTTGGCAGTTTGCTGGTCTGGAGTCTTCAGGTGTGAGTTAACACAATGCCAAAGAGGAAAGACATCAGCAATGATCTTAGAGAAGCAACTGTTGCTGCCATCAATCTGAGAAGAGTACCTCAGTTAACATGTTAAATGATAAAGTTCATGACAGTCCAATTATAAAAAGACGGGACAAGTATGGCACGTATGGAATAGTTGCCAGAAGAAAGCTTCTTCTCTCTAAAAAGAAGCATGGCAGCATGGTTTAGGTTTGCAAAGTTGCATCTGAACAAACCATAAGACTTCTAGAACAATGACCTTTGAACAGATGAGACCAAAGTGGAGATGTTTGACCATAATGCACAGCATCATGTTTGGTGAAAACCAAAAGAGCATATCAGCGCAAACACCTCATACCAAAAGTCACACATGCTGGTGGAGGGCTGATGATTTTGGGCTTGTTTTGAAGCCACAGGACCTGGGCACCTCACAGTCATTGAATTGACCATGAACTCCTCTGTATACCAAAGTATTCTAGAGTCTAATGTGAGGCCATCCATCCAACAGCTTAAGTTGGGCCAAAATTGGGTCATGCAACAGGACAGTGATCCCAAGCACACCAGCAAATCTACAGCAGAACGGCTGAAAAGAAAAGAATCAAGGGTCCAGTCAAAGTCCAGACCTCATCCTGACTCAAATGCTGTGGTGTGAGCTGTGTATATACAAATGCCCACAAACCTCAGCAAACTGGAGCAATGTTGTAATGAGGAGTGGGCCAAAATTCCTACAGAATGATGTGAGAGACTGATAAAGTCATAAAGAAAATGATTACTTCACTTTTTGCTGCTAAAAGTGGATCTACATTCAGTTGAACCATAGGGTGTCCTAACTTTGTCACACATGGCTTTTCCATCTTGGCTTCATTTTTGTTAAATAAATAATGACAACGTGTGATTTGTCATGTGATGTTTTATTTTCCAAATTTTAAGACCTGCCAAGGACCAGATAATTTTCTATTGTGTCCTAATGTAGAAAACCATGGAATTCAATAGGGTGTCCTAACTTTTTCACACACACACACACACACACACACACACACACATATATATATATATATAAAATCATATATATTGCTTAAATCTTGTTGCTATACTATCGAAACTGAGATATTATGAGATAGAAAGTTGAAATTATGACATATTAAGTTAAAAAAAAGTTGATATTATGAGTCAGAAAGTAATTATGAGTTAAAAAGTTGTGACTTTGACATATTTTGTCAAAGTTTTGTTACAATTTTCACTTTGTCATAACAATTTGTATCTCATAATTTTGTCTTTGTATGCCTAATTATTACATAAGGCATAATTATTACATAAGTCAAATTGTGTCAATTTTGACTGTCATAATTATGACTTTTTATCTTATAGTTTTGACTTTGTGATAATTTGGACTGTTTATATCATAAAAAGAGGATTTTTTATTTAAAAGTCATAATTATATAATCAACATTTCTGTCACAATTTTGATTTATGTCATATCTTTGAATCATCTCAATTTCAATTTTGGGGTTTTATATCATAATTTTAAGTTTTTGTTCTCTCATAATTTCAGGGTTTTATCTCATAATTCCAGGTTTTGTCTCATCATTTCATCTTTTTAATCTCGTATTTTCACATTTTTAACTCATAATTTCTGTTTTTTAATCTCATAATTTCAAGTTTTTAACTCATAATTTTTGGGGTTTTATCTCAATTTTTTTAGTTTTTGTTCTGTTATAATTTCAAGTTTTTATCTCATAATTTTGTGTTTTTATCTCATAATTTCAAGATTTTAATTGGGGGTTTATCTCATAATTTCGGGTTTTTAATCTCATAATTTCAAGTTTTTAACTCATAATTTTTGGGTTTTATCTCAATTTCAAGTTTTTGTTCTGTTATAATTTCAAGTTTTTATCTCATAATTTCAAGATTTTAATGTCATGTCATAATTATGATTTACCAAAGCCATGTTTTTCTTATGCAGCAAAAATGGGCTTTCCATTCCCATGTGTCCTTTCAAACCTGTATGACTTTCTTTCTTCTGTGGAACACAAAAGGAGAGTTTTTGAAAAATGTTCAAATTGCTCTTTTCCATAGATAAACTACAGCTGGCAAGGAGTCCCTGCCCGCTCATAAGGGACTTCTAAGGGGAAAACAAATTCTGATTGCAATCATCCCTGTGAGGAAAACAAGGAAATATCCAATAAATGTAACTCAACCCATCATGCCAAATTTGGATGCGTTTTTGTCATTTTTGAAGCTTGACAGCCACTTTTCTTGTATGGAAAAGAGCAGCTTTGACAATCTGCTAAATATCTCCTTTTATCTTCAACGGAATAACTAAGTCATATAGATTTGTAACAACATAAACGTGAGTAAATGATGATAAAGTTTTAATTTCTAGACACCATACACCACATTCACTTCCAAATACCCTGCAAGGAAGCTGTTGCCGAGATAAGGCTGAGAGCACCAGAAAATGCCACATGCATCAAGAGCCAGCATTATTACACCCTCCTGAAAAATCGGACAAGTGGGAGGTTTACGTTTTTTTGTCTAAAATTTGTTCTGCCAGGAAGCAGATTTAATTAACAGTAATTTCCGAGACAGAGATTAAGCCTAGACCTAGACTAAACTAATGGCAGTCCTCCAGTGGAAACATTTTAATCTGCTCTGGGAAACAGGCCCAGTGTCTTGCTGCTTAACACCAAAATTTAAAAAAAAAACACCTATTACTCCAGACTACTGCAACTGCAGCACTTTAATCCATGTTTTCTTTCCATTGCCTCACGAAACCTGCAAACAACCAAGTCATATCTCAAAAAAACAGCGCAGAACATCTAACATTTCATAAATAGATGACAAAATCGATTTTACATCATGTTAATTTAAGTCATTCGGCTTTTTGTGAGTTACGTGCCATGTGAGGAACTATCGTGTCAGATCCTGAACCCTGCAGAGAGCTAAATCGACCTGACAAAAAAACGCTGTCACATGGCATATGAATGATAGCGTTTAACAGATTACCCACTTGGGCGCAAACACATTGATTTGAGCCAGTGAGGAGAGTTAATCTTCTGTAAGCCACACACAGCTGAACAATCTGTCAGGAATCGCTCTCCCTGCAGCACTGCGAGATCGGGATCACAGATATTTAGCTGGAACTTTTATGGGGCCAAAGATTTATAGTTATACTAATAGTAAATAAATATAATAAGCTAGTTTTAAATGCTTTTGCCAAAATATTTGGGAATATAATATTAGCTTTTTATTTATTTGCTTAAAATGTAATGTTTACTTTGGTGTTGGAATAACCAGCAAAATATTTGATTCATCTGATTTCAGTGCAACTCTAAGTGTCACTATTAATTAAACTTTTTAAAACTTGTATTTATTTTATTTATTGTTTATTTATTTTTTATTTTTTTTATTTTAGTATTTTTATTTATTTTTTAATTTAATAATTTTTATTTTTATTCATTTTTATTTAATTTCCATTTATTTATTTATTCATTTATTTATTTTCATTTAATGTATTATTTATTATTATTTAGCATCATTATTTTTATTTATTTATTCATTTATTCATTCATTTATTTTCATTTAATGTATTATTTATTATTATTTAGCATCATTATTTTTATTTATTTATTTATTTATTCATTCATTTATTTTCATTTAATGTATTATTTATTATTATTTAGCATCATTATTTTTATTTATTTATTTATTTATTTTTGGATGGATGGATGGAAATTTGATGTCTAATGAAGTTGGTCCTTTTTGGAACAACTACTATAAAAAAAAATATTATAATTATTATTGTTATTATTATTATTATTATTATTATTATTATTATTGTTGTTGTTGTTGTTGTCAAATATCAGAACCAACAGATGAAATCAAGTTACAAACAAATACGCGTATTATATTATATCATATTATATTATATCAGACATATATTTTAATTTATTTACATTTAATTTAATGATCTTCTTAATATTTAGTAGTAGACGTAGTAATAGTAACTATTACTGTTATCAGAAATAATTATTGCAGAATACTTAAAACAGTTTCTTGTCTTTTAAAGTTTTAAAGACGTCTCATGAGACGGTTACACCACCTTGACATTTCTGACTACTGCATATCCCACAAAAAATATCAAAATGTACTCTACATCAGATATTAAAAACATGTGCATCATTCAAGAGACACGTTCAAGTTCATGTCTCCTATTTTTAATGCATGAATAATGTATGAGCGAATAAATTAATAGATTTAGACTCTGCACATCACTGACCCATAAATAAAAGAAAATAAAGGTATCAGAAATTTTAAGACAAGCTACTGATCTCAGTTTCCTCAACAGCAATTATGGAGTATATGACAGGGTTTTTAAAAACAAACTAAAAATACAGACTTTTAATGGGAAGCTCCGAAACCCTGGCAAACGTCTCCCATGTTAGTTCCTGTTTTGATGGGGCTCATAATTATTGAGAAGAGTCTTGTTTTCGTGCTAAAGAGTAAAACCCTGGAGATGAAACTGTAGGCTGAGGAAATTCTAATTAACCTCTCAGACAACACGCACATAAACAGACACATGAAAAAAGCTGTTTATGAACTGCACAAGTGTTGCACTGTCATTAAATCAAAGAGACACTATTCCCTACAGAGTCACTGCCATGAGGAGACACGGCTGAAAGGACATCTTCAGTATCTCTGATAGCATCGCTCGGGATATTGCAGAAAAATCCTGACAAACTATAACCTGTTTAAAATAAAAGGGAGTCCAGATTTAAATTGATGAGAAAATTTGTGTTTTTTATTAACAGGTATGTTTACATGTTGGGGCTGATTTTATGAAACCGATTAAACTTTTTTGTTGTTATATGAAGGTGATATTATAACTTTTAGATATGCCTTCATTTATTTTTGCTAATTTTCACTTGTCTAGATTTTGTTGTTTTACCTTCATCCCAGACTTTCAGTCTCAGAATATCAAAATTCATCATAGAAAATATTTATTAATGACGCTGTTCAATCTATTATGATATAAACCAAGAGCAAACTAGTCATACACCACTGTAATATTTGTTGTGATATGTACATATATTCAGTTGTGGCTTCACTTTTTTTATTTTGGCCAAACATTTTTATTTTTATTTTTTTTATGTTACTTTACTTCTTGATCAAGGAAACAACACTAAAGAGCATTCTTGATTAAAATCAAGGTTAAAAGCAAATGATAAAAAAATATATATTTATTGTGTATCATAAACTGTGATCTCATGCAAAAAGTGTTAAAATATTATTTAACTGTGCATATTTGGACATCAAATTCCAGTGAAAATGATAAGATTAAAGTCCTAATTAATACATAAAGTCAATATCTTTCATAAATTCAATTTATGTCATAAATATGACTTTGTATCTCATAATTTCAACTTTTTATCTCATAATTACGACATTTTGTCATAATCGTGACTTTTTATTTGGATTCTAGTCATTCTAGTAGTGAAGTTAAATTCTTGTCAAAGTTATGTGATTAAAGTAATAATTAAAACATAAAAAGTCCATTTTTGTAGTAATTTCAACTTATTTCATGACTTTCTTATCTTATGATTTTGACTTTTATATCATAATTAGATATTTATCCAACCTGGTCTCATGACGAAAACGTACCTCTGGGAACTTTTTCGCTAGATGCGAAATACGTACCGCCATGTACTTTTTGTGACATTTTCAATGTGAAATGTCCACTGAGTGGCGCTAAAAGAGTGTTTGGTTTTTTTCCCCAAAACAGATGAACGTACATATGGTATGTTTTATGTGACGTTGGTTTTGTAGGTTTCACCGCAGTTCTGACTTGACATATCCATTGAGTGGCGCTATAAGTCTAATGCTCCGTGACGTTTTAAAATAACGTACCATCTGCACTACACCTAAACCTACCCGATAGTATGAACAAAAGTGAATGTAACGTAAAAATGAAATTGCAAGCATGCCGTTTTAGCTTGTTTTTTGATCTCTCATCTTTCAGCTCTTTCATTGTGAGTCATGTTTTCGACAGGAATCGAACCCAAGGATTCTGCATCCTAAGTCCAATTCTGTGCGGCTGAGCTACTGATCAAGCTTGTTAAATCCAGAAAGCGAGACATATGGAGCTATAATCATAACTGTGTATGAAAATTTTTTTAAGTGCCCACTGTTTTGTGCCTTTTTATTTGGACACAATACATTCTTGTAATCTGTCTCTGTGAAATTATCCAAAAAAAATGTTAAAATGTTGTTCAAAATTATTCAGTCAAAATGTTATTCAATCAAAAGTCATAAGTATTACATAAAAAGTTATTTTTTTTCAACTTTTGTCATAACTATGACTTTGTATCTCAAAATATTGACTTTTTTGTCTCATAATGACCTTTTATCTCATAATGTTGACTTTAAAGATCATGTTTAGACATTTTGTATCTCATAAATTTGGACTTTTTGTCATAATGCTGACATTTTGGATACATCAAATTCTAGTTATGAAATTTTAAAATAAATTAACTTCCACCAATATTTCTACAACAGTATATCAAACAAATTTAAGAGAAAGAATTTTCTAAAAGTCCATAGTAAAATAATATGAAAAATTAGTCAAATAATATAATTTTCTTTCTATAATGAGGTCATGTGACAACAACCTTTATTATTGCCTAATACATTCTTTTACATATATAAAAAAGTGTATAAAATCTCCTTCTATTCTTTCACTGTTTGCTCCATGTTGTAGCTGTACTCTTCTAAACGATGTTTGAACGTTTTTATTGCTAGCACTTATTGCCTTTTTATGATGAATCGCTTGTATTCCTCATTTGTAAGCCGCTTTGGATAAAAGTGCCTGATAAATGAATAAATGTAAATGTAATGTAAATGTAAATGTACATACTGCTTCATTAATAATCTGAAATCCATTCCGAGCGCAACCAAGAAAAAAATAAAAGAACCAACAGGACCATAAAACGACATGAGCCAGACTCCAACTCCTGTGGCCTGTGAGTGGGAACAAATGTACTCTCTCTGTCCGGATGAGGTTTATTAAATGTATTCCAGTCAGCTGTCCTTTGTATGGATCCATGCTGGTTTAAGAGCTTTTGCCTGACCTCTAATATGAACTCCATCATCGCACAGGCAGCACTGGCTTTACTAGAGATTCATAAATTAATCATTGCATTTACATAGTGATATCCCACGAAAGCAAAGTTCTGAAGAGGTGAAGTCAGCTAGATTGCAGCCCAGACTTGTGATTATCTACATAAAGTCTGGTGCATTTACTAAAATATTCTATCCAAGCGCTCACAGATGTGTAATAACACACTAGCGTGTAGAAAAGTGGTAGATTATTTGAATAATGGCAAAGAAGGCCACAAAAAGCTATACAACAGACAGCAAATGAATTGGGAGAATCCAGACTGATTTCAGTGATATTTCTAGTGATGTATAGCACCACCTGGATGGAGTCTCTAATATTGGCTGTTTGGAGTGGAGATTTAGAGAGTTATAAACAGGAGATGAATTTGGAGCTATTTTAAACAAACCAATATTGGACCAGGATATTGAGGTTCCCTGTATGTGAGGTAAGCCAGAACTTCTCGAATCCTTATAATGCCAGAGATTTGAAGATCAGACTGTCAAATTATTATAGAAATGTCAATTCTGAAAGATTAATTTCACACAATTTAGCAGATGCTCCTATGCAAAGTAAGCTTTTGAGACTTGTCTTGCATTACCTGGCATCAAGTGATTTAATTTTTCTAATAATTATTTGATCATATTCAGTTTGAACATATACCGTATATTTCACTGGCCCAATGTTAGATGCTTTCTTACAATTTCATCTGATTGGAGAAATCATGAAATATAATTAGATTACTTTAACTTCTGTTACTATACATTTAAGATCTTTCAAATTAGTGTTGTTTTACAATTTAATTTTATTATTGCTCTCATCTACTGTGAAAGGCAGATGGGGCCTTTCAACTCTCAACACAAATTCTGGTCATGTTTGAATGTGCAATACATTATAAAACAGATTTACCTCTAGATTTAGCCACATATTAATCCTTTTTTTTTTTAGTTTATTGCAGCATTGCTTTACTGATATCTACTTTGCTAGAGTAAATTCATGTAACAATGTAAATAAAGACTTTTCTCTGGAAGCCCATTTCCGCAACTGAATAAACCATTAAAAAAAGGTCATTTAGATATTTTATCTCACAATTCTGACTTTTTTCTCACAATTGCAAGTTTACATCTTAGAATTGCGTGGTCCAAACTCGTAATTCTGACTTTATTTCTCAGAATTGTGTGATATAAACTCGCAGTTGCGAGAAAAAAACTCAGAATTGCGAGATTTTAACTTGCAAATCTGAGAAATAAAGTCGGAACTGCGAGATATAAACTCACAATTCTGAGTTTTTTTTCTGAGAATTGCAAGTTTATATGTCACAATTCTGATGTTTTTCTCACAAAATTCTAAGAATATATCAGTCTTTTTCCCCCTCAGAATTGCGACTTTGTATCTCACAATTCTGTGAAAAAGAATTGCGTGATATAAACTTGCAATTGCGAGAAAAACCTCAAAATTGTGATATCTCACAATTCTGACTTTTTTTCTCACAAAATTTTGAGAACATATTTTCCCCCCTCAGAATTGTAGGTTTATATCTCACAATTCTGAGAAAAAAAGTCAGATTTGTGAGATAAAAACTCACAATTACCCTTTTTTCATTTATATTCAGTGGCAGAAACGGGCTTCCATACTTTTTACCTGAGAAAGAATGTTAAAATAAACGTCTGATGTTTGCATATGTGCATAGTGTACCATTAGGACATCCTTCATAAATAAACATGTCTGATGTCTGCATACCTATATACCAAGGTACCATTGTGTCACATATGGAAATATAATCTCAAATACAGCAAATTCATTGGCTGCTGTTCATGTTGTTGTGTTAACTCTGACAAACTGTGAGTGCTGATATAGTCAAATTTCACGCATTCCATTTAAAGACTTTTGGCCCTGTCTGCCTTCCATAGTGAACTGTGCAAAATAGCGCTGCTATATGAAAAACATCAAACTGAATGAGGTTTTCCTCACATCCAGTCAGTCATCGCACATGCAACTCTTAGGACATACTCTTTGATCTGGATGGAATTCAGCTTTCTATACCATTTATATGATCAAAACTAACCACTTACTAAGCTGATGGTTTTGTCATTATCTGTACATCAACATTTAACATGAGTAAAAGTTCTACATCTTTTCAAGGGCGCGCAGGACGTGAGCAAAATTAAAACTGACTCCAGTTTTCAACCATGCCCTCTGCCAAACATCCGACATGACCACACTTTTTCAGAAAAAAAAATCTAAACCCATTTCACCAAAATGATCAGCAGACAGCAAACTCCATTTGAAGGGTGAGTTTCAAACTGCATATAGTCTCTCTTTCAAAAAGAAAGATTCCAACATAACACATTTATTGTGACAAAATAATCACTAATGAAGACAAATATTACAAAGGCTTTTTTAAAAAGAAATAGGCCACAGCAAACCCTGTGCTACCAAACAAATTACACAAATTCTGTAGAGGCTCTTTGTAGCTGACAGACTCTTTCAGCTTTCTAATTCTGTCAGAGATATTTGACAGACTCTCAATGGAAACAGACCCAGAAACCAGTGAAGCATTAAATGAGAGCGCACACATACAGATAATGAGAGGAAAACATCATAAAATGTGTCTCAATCGAAAATGTTACTTTTTATATGCAAACAGCTCCACCTTGTGATCACTGACTCCTAATGCACTGGGAAATGCCACTCAGCCTCAAACATTTACACACACACACACTCGAGGTTAATCAGTACAGATGACATTTCACGTCCAGCTGAGAAGAAAAGCAGATGTTACCCAGTGTAAATGCTGAAATGTCTATATAAACACACATCTGCGCATTCTGGTAAGATTATATGGCTTAAACTGCAAAGTTTTGGAGTGACAACTGTAAATCATCTTAATTATTGTTCCCTGTCTTTACAGAATACAGGAATCACTACTGGAATTTACTATATTAAATTATATAATATTTAATCTTGATTTTTTTCATGACTGAATATGGTTGCAGAATTCAGTTTTATTTATTTATTTATTTTTTTAAGCTCTGGCAATATTGTATTGTTTACAGTCAAGCCAATAAATTTCATATATATAAATATGAATCTAATCTAACTTTACCCTCACATGACTTTTCATATTATTTTTCAGAAATTTTAATCATTAGATTTGTAGAAGAAAATCTGCCAATCCTTGAAAAAGATAAAATAATTATTTTATTTTTTTAATAATAATAATTATTATTATTAATTAAAAATAATTACTTAAATAATTATTTAATAAAAATAATTTATATAACAAAAACATTAAAATGTAAATAATAATAATAATAATAATAAATATAATAAATTAAATAAAAATAAAAATTAATAAATAAAAGAAAAGAAAAGAAATTTTGATGTATAAAATTATTTAAAAAGTTGAAAATAATATTCCTAATTTATTTTATTCATTAAATGATTTATATGTTATTACATTTTATAATTATCTAAAAATTATATATATATATATATATATATATATATATATATTTCAACTTTTTATCTCACAATTCTGACTTTTTTTTTCTCACAATTGCTATTTTACATCTCCGAATTGCGTGATACAAACTCGCAATTCTGACATTTTTCTCAGAATTATGAGATATAAACTCACAACTGAGAGCAAAAAAACTCAGAATTGTGAGAGATAAACTCATAAACTGACTTTTTTTCTCAGAATTGCGTGACATAAACTTGCAGTTGCGAGTTATAAAGTTAATGTGCATGATATAAGCTTGCAATTGTGAGAAAAAATCTCAAAATTGTGAGATTTAAACTTGCAAATCTGAGAAATAAAGTCAGAATTGACCTATCGGTAAGCCCTGCCCCCCTTAGTTACTGTTGCTCCCTCGGACAAACAAACGGAGTTGCTCATTGTATGAAAACCTTGTCCCACGATGTTTTTGCACAATTTTTGACCCAGAAGGCCACCAAATGGGAACTGAAT
>JAFVLL020016529.1:0-12290 GCA_021397915.2 Tor tambroides
ATTTTCTTTCCGGCACAGGAATCTAACCAGACAACTGTAAAACCTGTCATTTCAACATATCGGTCATGTGTGTGTGTGTGTGTGTGTGTGTGTTGCTCTCTCTGTCTGTGTGTATGCATGTGACAATTTAACTCAAAGTAACCTTATGACTGTACTCTATAATTTAACTAAGCCTGCTTACCTCTGACACACAAACACACACACACACACACACACACACACACACACACACACACAGATACAGATACAGAAAAAGTGAACTAAGTTCCTTATCTGTATCTCTTCCTCTTATATTTGATATTGTCCACCCCACCAAACTGAGGCCTGCACACCACTGCATTTCCAATTGTTTTTGCACATTCACAATGCAAACTTTCCCCCAGTCTAAACTATCAAGGATGCTCATCTTCAAGATTATTATACATATAGATCATCAACATCTGACCGCTCACATTGACATATTAACACTAATTCAATATTCAGAAACCTGTCCCACCCAGCTCATTTACATTTACAAATCTTAAGGATGCATAATAAAAAAAAAAAAACATCTTTCACTGCACCAAACATCAAATTTATATCATACAAGCGAAACTTGAGAGTTATGAGGTAGGGCAAGATTTTCAGTGATTAATGACATATGAATAACTTCTGGCATATTTAAAAAATAATAAAGTAAATAAAAAAATAAATAAAACCCCAAATAACAGAAAATGACTGATTATTTGATTATACTGAATGATTATTTATTATATTAATATTCTAACTGTCTTGAAATATTGAAATGATTACAATTAATATTGAAATATTTTTTAAAAGAAAAATAGTATAAATTGTATTCCTCATTTTAGGGTAAAATGTCATGTAAACTAATAAATGCAAATGAACAACATCTTTTTTTCTGTGGCGTGTAGCACCAGGCTATGATGCTCTCAGATGCATCCAATCAGCCGCACAGTAAAACCCCATTTCTGCTGCTTTACTGTGACACGGCAGGCATGTGACACCGGCTGCCATGACTACAGTATCAACAGAGGTCCCCGTTGCTGTAACAACACAACAAACGTCTCATCTGCTTGGCAAAATACTGTGTTTAATTAGTCTTGCGCCCCTCCACGCTACCATCTGTGATGCAAATAACTCACCTTGTGTTGTGCAGAAACATAAACATGTCAAAGCAGAAGAACGCTACTCCTGCATCAAGGGTTCAAAATCAAGCATTCAGTGAGCAAATGAAATAGGGTTTTTCCACTGATCTATAATAGAGAACATTATGTCACGCTTTATTTTAAGGTCCAATTCTCGCTATTAACAAACCAATAACTATATGACTTTTGCCTCAATAATCTCCTAATTTGCTGCTTATTAATAGTTAGTGCGGTAGTTGTTAAGTTTAGGTATTGGGGAGGATTAGGGATGCAGAATATGCTCATGCAGAATATGTGCTTCATAAGCACTAATAAACAGCCAGTATGTTAATAACAGGCCTGTTAATAAAGCATCTAGTTAATAGTGAGAATACTAAAGTGTTACCCAACATTGTATAGATCAGTGATTTTTACCATAAATCGCAGGATAATTCGATCCTAGAAAACTAGAAACAAAGATTACACCAACACACTCTCATGGCTATTATGTTTTGACAAATTAGTGGCAAATCTATACAATTTTAGTTGTAATTCTTTGTGCAAACTGCATCTTGTCTGTAGGTTAAGTTTATTGGTGAACATTCATGTTTAGTTTTAGTTCATGTGAATCAAATCTTATCAGCTGAATTTTACATCATAAAACTGGTAATTGCTTTGGCTGACACATTTCCTTGTCATTTTCCCGACAGAGTGACATAACATCAGACAGTTTATAGCTATACTGCAGGATGTAATTGTTTCTGTTTAAGCTGAGTAACACATTTCAGTTTGCCAGCTGGTCAAAGCAGGGCACCAGACCATTGCCCTTTGATACGGCTCTGTTTATTTTTAGAATTGTTTATTTGAACATTTGACTAGAAGGAAGCTGGTCCAGAATTATTTAAAAAAGGCAGCTTCCTGCTGGAACATGCAACGTTTGTATCCGCCGCACAAACTCGCCCTGTACGACCAGAGTTTCCTCATTTCTGGACGCTACAGTGGCAGTCAAATGAGAGTAATGTTGCATGTCGCTGCCTGTAAACACCCACACAGGTGCACTGCCATCAGAAACTAAACCTCATCAGCTCTACTTTTACCATACTAAACTGGTATACTTAAAGTCTGCTAAATTGGAACAACTAATTTTGTACTTAATGCACTTTAATTGTGCAGAAGTAGTGCTGAAGTACAACTAAAGATATACTGAAGTATATTTGATTGTGCTAAAGTTGAACTATAGGAAGTATACTTCAGGTACACTTGAAATATGTTGCATTTAAAGACCGATATTATTCAAAAAAACACATTTTAGACTCTAAAATGGAATTTAGTTATCTGTCAGTAAATGTGCTAATAGATTAGAGTACTGTTTTTATCCATGTTTAACTGTAATATTTGGTGTGTCCAGCTTTTTCAGCAATTACAGCAGCACATCTCTCTGGCATCGTGTCAATATATTTCCTGAGAGCTTCAACACTAATGTTATCCCATGCCTTCTGCAACTCAAGCCAAAGGCTTTTCTTTGAATGTACAATAGATCTGTCCAATTCATTTTCCAACTCGCCCCAAATTTGCTGGATGGGGTTGAGGTCTGGACTTTGAGGGGGTCAGTCCATCATTTTCAGTGTTCAGCAGATTCCTTCCGTCGCAGGTGGATCCAGCAGTAGTTCGTTTCATGAGTATTGTAATGGCCAGTTCAACACAAACAACTGAAACCTCTTAAATATGCCAAGTGTTCTAACAATTTTGGCCACCACTGTACAATGAAAAAAGTACATTTTAAATGTAAATTGAATGAATGTGGGGTGCGCGTAGCTCCATATTTTCATAACTAATTAGTCTGCAGAGTGTCTAGTGGACTTAAAAGCGTAGTTTTACCAACACAATCTCATGGCAATTTGTAACGATTTTACGTTTTGGTGGTAACTAATTCGTATCTCTTTTGTATGTTTTCATACGATCTGGTTTTCAGTAACGAGAGGTAATTAAACTCTCCCGACCAGCAATTGGATGTGGCCCCTCGTGGGTTAGGAGAAGTAATCGTGAATCAGTTTCACCTGCTTTGGTGCAAAGCAACAAAGAGAGGCAAAGAGAGGCAAAAGCAAGACAACTCCCTAAAAGGCAATGGTTTTTCAGGTGGTTTTGTTAGTGTCCTTCTCTTTACTTGGAGCATGAGGCAGTACCTGCAGCCCAGTCACAGATAGTCCACCAAACGTGCCGTCGCAAGGACGTTTGGTGTGTCTCACAGCACAGTTTCAAGAGCATGGAGGGAATAGCAGGCCATTACACAAGGAGAGCTGGAAAGGGTTGAGAATGGTGACAGCCCAGCAGCAGGATGGCTATCTGCTCCTTTGTGCAAGGAGGAGCGGGAGGAGCACTGCCAGAGCCCTCCAAAATGAGCTCCAGCAGGCGACTGGTGTGCATGTTTCTATATATATATATATATATATATATATATATATATGTATATATGACCCTGGACCACGAAACCAGTCATAAGTAGCATGGGTATATTTGAAGCAAATAAAAATTTGAAGCAAATTTGTAAATTTCCTACTGTAAATATATAAAAACTTAATTTTTGATTGGTAATATGCATTGCTAAAAACTTCATTTATACAGCTTTAAAGCTGATTTTCTCAGTATTTTGAGTTTTTTTGCACCTTCAGTTTCCAGATTTTCAAATAGTTCTTGTATCTCGGCCAAATATTGTCCTATCCTAACAAACCATACATCAATGGAAAGCTTATTTATTCAGTTTTCAGATGATATATAAATCTCAATTTCAATAAATTTACCCTTATGACTGGTTTTGTGGTCCAGGGTCTCACACACACACACACACACACACACACACACATATATAATGGTCATGAACAGATGATAAGACTGCTGATTACCGTGTCAGTGAAACGAGTAAATAGATTAGCTCAGTCATTTTTCACGTGGCTAGAGAAAGGGCTAAGAGGATTACATGTAGTAGTGATTGGGAGGGAGGCGGCTGCCTCCCCCAGTTGATGTTTAACCAAATTCCATTCTTACTTCGGTATTTAGTGTCACGTGACTGTCCTTGGACATTAGACGGTAGCTCTAGTGGGCATGCTTTCAATGCAGGTACAACATGTGGTTAATAACATCCTACGTCTGACAACTGTGAGCATTTCACCAAAGTAACACAGAATATGACTGAGCGTATAAGGGTTCAGTCTTTCTAGATTCATCTCCTGTATTACTGCAGAACAAATGACACTGCAAGCATTTGTAATAAATGAATAAATAAATATTCATAAAAAAAGATATTCACAAATAACTAATTGCTTAATTTATATCCATGGCCAGTTTGTTTTCCTCTGTCTACTCCTAACATGTGTATCAAACTACAGGTGGGGAAATGGAAATTTCTCTACCTATCACAAAATGGCATGGTAGATGCTTTCGCCTTTCTTTTCCCCATGATCCTTCTTGTTGCGTTTTCATGTGCCCTAATCTTCTGTAAACAAATGGCCATGCAAATACGACACTAACCAGAGACCAGCTGGAATGCCCTGCCTCTAAGCGACTACTTTCCACTCTGCTTCGAGCCAGTCACAGAGTTCATTGACTTTTACAAAGATAAAACAATGTAGATGTGAGGTAGGATCCTGCATTATAAACACCCTCTCACACCACTACATGGAAGGTGTGAATGATTATTTCAGCACATGTTGTTTCTGCATGGCTCTAGGCTGAAGGGTCATTTGTAGCTTTGCAGCATTTGCATGTGTCTCCATGAGTGTTCATTTAAGTAGGTTTTTGGGGATTGTGGCGTCGAACAACCTGCACATAAATGTGCAATGTATGTGGTGACCTATGTGGTGATCAGTAAGCAAGTATTTAGAAACCACAAAAAAAACCTCCCCAGCAACACCTTAACATTAGCTATGTTTCCATTGACCTATTTTTATGCACATTTTGAAATATTGCATTAAAAAAAAACACTGGATGGAAACGCCAAGATGTGCATAAATTCTAAAAATGCACACACAAAAACTTATGCACAAAACTGAGTAGGATAAACTTTTTAAACAATAAGAAAAAATGCACATAAACTACGATGGAAACACATTTACCTAATGAATTCCACCATGCGCATCAAAAAAGTCCTGTGACTTTGCACGATGGGACGGGATATCTTGAGTAACCAGTGGACTGATCTCATTGCACAGCATCTGAAATGTTGTTCTGGTCGCTCTGAAATGCCTGAGCAAAGTCTGTCATCAAAGTATTTCTGTATAATTGTCTTACATGACTGCGTTCCCAAACAGCAGATATCTGCCTCTGAAAGCAATGATCGCATTTATTGTGTTTCGTCTGCTCGCTCTGAGGCGAAGATAATTTATCATATATTTAAAAAATTACTAAATTCAGTGGCTTCTCCTACTTTTCTTAATGATATTTATTGCCAGTTTATCAGGAAGTGATGATTTTGTTCCCTTTTGCCTTGTTGGATGGAAACAGTGCTTTATTCCCAAATGTTTTATGTGATATTCCAGTTTTGGGTCCCACTTTATATTAGGTGGCCTTAACTACTCTGTACTTACATTAAAAAATAAGTACAATGTACTTATTGTGGTCATATTGTATGGCAAAACACGTTTGCTGTTATTGAGGTGGATATGGGTAAGGTTAGGGACAGGTTAAGTGGTATGGGTAGGTTTAAGGGTGGGTTAAGGTGTAAGGGATGGGTCAACAGTGCAATTATAAATGTAATTACAGAAAATAATTACAGATGTAATTACATATAGGTGTGTTTAAAAATAGAAGTACAATGCAAGAACATGTATGTACACAATAAGTGCATTGTATCATGTAAGTACATAGTAGTTAAGGCCACCTAATATAAAGTGGGTCCCAGTTTTGCGCTTAAGTTAAATTCCCATCTTTGGATGGAAACACAGCTATTCACTTAGAAGCCACCCAGAAAACACTGACAAATCCTGTCTTTTTGGTTTGATTCTGCTTAGTTTTTGACCTGATATGCATACACAATTATAAAGAGCATGGCATATTTTCAAGCCCACCTTTAAATAGTAACCTATGTACATGTATGCTGTGGCTTAGCATGCAACATGCTGATGCACAAAATCCCACATAACCACAAGTCTGTCAGTCTGAACAACAGGCTTCACGGAAATTACGGTATATTGCTATTTAGAAAGACCAGCGCGTAACGTGGTGCAAGATCCTGTGCAGTGGAACACACGAATGTGGTTTGATGAATCACCTTCAAACAACCAGGCAAAAGAATGTCACCTTATATTTTGTTGCTGCTAGACATGAAGAAGAGTCAGTTATGGTGTGGACCAGGTGACTGATGTTTTTCCAGGGATGTCAAAAAACTGCCAAACAACCCTAACCGTTAACTAATTTCCCCTAAGATCTATAGGAAAAACATGCCGATAAACCCTAACCATTGTCCATAAATGTAACCCAATAATCTGTTTGGTTTAAATGTTTTTCCAGGACCAACAAAGATGTTGACATGTCCTACTTGGCATAATCTCATATAGGACCACCATCTCATGGGAGTCATTGGATCTAATCCCGTAGTCATGGCTCAACAATTTCAACAATGATTTCATGAACATCAGGATTATGTCAGAGGTATTCCTCACTTTCTCCAGTCCCCAGATCTGAGCCTGTTTGAACCTTGACTGCACATTCAGGACTGGATTGAAGGCAGTCCTGCAGAAAGACGGTTCCTCGTCCTCTTTTGTCTTCTGTCTGGCGTTCAGTGGCTTGCTCAGAGGACGAACAGAGGCACCCGGGTTTCCATGGGGTCCGCGTCTATAAATAGGATCTGTGTTCTAGTGAGCTCCAGCAGGATTTCTCTAGGTTTAATTCAATAAACTGCAGCAATCAGACACATCGGTGGCCCACGATCCCTCCCCCGAGCCGTGGTGTGTGTGAAATGAGCAGTAAGTGGTTTACTGAAGGTTTCGGTGACCTACGAACCTAATTCCCTTGACAAGCATTAAATACTCCTCAGGGGTAATAGAGCTGCTGCCGTTGTTTCCATGGGGACATGAGACATGTATCTCCATGGTTCCACTGCATTTCTCATTGAGATAAATATAGAGAGGTGCACAGCACTCTTATAGCGTGTCTTTGACCAAATTGAGGTCAACTGTATCTACTGTAATTCCTGGTACGCTGAATTCTGAACATTGTCAAACCGTTTTGATATCTAGACCGGGAAAAACCTTAAACCTAGCTGATATAATACTGGTATGTTAGCATGAGATTAAAAATAACCCTATTTTTCTAAGTGCATGTTATGGATCTTATTGTGAACAATTCATTTTTCAATAATCCGTTACATTTGAATGTACTGTATGTTACAATACAGAAGAAAAGATATGTCACTTATGACACTTCACATATGTCACTATAACATATGTCCTTTAATTAGCTTTTTTTTTCTAGATAATTTTTTTTAACTATCAATTAAAAATCAGCATATCTATTCAAAGCTTTTGTCTGCAATTTGATCTGTCATCGTTTGGGTCTTTTCTTGACAAATATTAATAACTGTTATTAATTACAATCCAATATGATGTAGCCTATTTACCTGAATTTACAATATACAGTTGATATCTTGAGAGCAAATATAATATCAATTTATATAGCCTAATACAATTTAAAGATATTCCACCTAATTGGCTTCATAAAATAAAACACTTGGTAACACTTTATTTTAAGGTGTCCTTGTTACACGTTACATGTACTTACTATTATAATAACAATAAATGATGCATATTTACATGCAAGCAACCCTAAAACAAACCCTAATCTAACCATACAGTAAGTGCATGTAGTTAATTAATATTACTCAATACTTAAATGTAGTAGAAGGACACCTTAAAATAAAGTGTAACCTAAAAACTTATTTGGCACAAAAAATGCACTAAAGGTACTGTATTTAAAACATTCAAAGTGCATTATCCTTTGCCTTTCAGAGGATTTTGGAACTGACCTAAGGTAATAAACACGATGATCTCAAATTTGGGAAATTTGTTAATTATTTTCCTGCATCTTGAAACATACGATGTGTATAACGGTTGACAAGATAAGGAGTCTTACTAAAGTCTATAGCTCATTCGAATCTGCAGATTTGTATTACCAAATGAAGTCCTTAAAAGGCTAGTTCATCCAAAAATGAAAATGCCATTCCAAAAAGACTTTCATTCATCTTTAGAACACAACTGAAGATATTTTTAATATTCTCATAATTTGGTCCATTCATTGAAAGTCCAGACAACCAACATTTTCAAGTTCAAAAAGACATCAAAAAAGTAACCCATATGAACCAGAGCTGTTGAACACAATCGCTTTATACGTTTACATATTGATCAACACATATACATTAAGCATATCAAATATGATGAACTAAAGCTCAACCGTATTTGCCAGAGGTCTGAGAACCAGTGAGGTTTGTTCTAGTGTGTCACGCATCCATACGCATTTGCAAGAATGAGTAACGATTGTTCTCAGAGGTATAGATGAGCTTGTGTTTAAAATATGTGACCCTGGAGCACAAAAGCAGTCTTAAGTCGCTGGGGTATATTTGTAGCAATAGCCAAAAATACATTGTATGGGTCAAAATTATCCATTTTTTTTTGTATGCCCAAAATCATTAGGATATTAATTAAAGATCATGTTCCATGAAGATATTTTGTAAATGTCCTACTGTAAATATATCAAAACTTAATTTTTGATTAGTAATATGCATTGCTAAGAACTTCATTTGAACAACTTTAAAGGCGATTTTCTCAGTATTTTGATTTTTTTGCACCCTCAGATTCCAGATTTTCAAATAGTTGTATTTCTGCCAAATATTGTCCGATCCTAACAAACCATGCATCAACGGAAGCTTATTTATTCAGCTTTATTCAGATGATGTATAAATCTCAATTTTTTAAAAAAAAATGACACTTATGACTGCTTTTGTGGTCCAGGGTCACATATTTGATGTGCATGTATGTATGTTGATAATATGATGACAAGAGAATACTACAAATATTCTTATTTGTGTTCCATATATTAATAGTCTTATGGGATTGGGTGAGCAAAGTATTACACAATTTTCCTTTTTTTTTTTTAGTTGCAAATTCCTTCACAACTTTGTTTTCTGAGTGAAGATAACCTAAAAACACTGGTTTCCAAAGAAGAGCTAATATTTTTACTGTCATCCAGTGCCAAAGCCAAAAACTATACCCCACAATTACCAGAAACACTAGGGACTTGACATTTCCTGTGTTTCCCTGCAGAAGAGGGCATTCCCGTTTCACTCCCTTCACATGTCAATCACCCCCCTCTGGGACCAACGCAACTTCTGCTAAACTTTTCATTCATTATCAACATACTAGAATTACTGGTCCTTGTTCTTCTCTTAAACATGGGGAACTCCCATGACAGAAAGAAGCAAAAATGGTTTTTCATTAATAATTAAGCCAATTTACCAATAAGCTGGGACAATGCAGATAAAGGCTACAGAGGAGAAAGGGGTTGAATAGGTTAAATGACAAAGAAATGTCATGAAAATAAAAATCACAGAAGGCAACATGTTCACAAGGCGGCACACAGAAATAAAACACTTGACCACACCAGGTTCCGTTTATGTCAACTAATTTAACCTAATATAGCTACCACAGATAGCCTACATGTATAGGCTCATAAGGATTTAAACATGTGCAGTTTATGTTTCATGTCATTTGTGTATATTAACAAATAACCTTGACGTAGGCTCAATCTTTTACATTTATTGTTAATGTTTGCTATTACATTATTTAAAAAAATAAAGCTAATGGAAAGTTCTTCGCGAGTCTGAATTTTCAAATCCTACTGTAACCTGTATTAAAATCCACCATTTAATAGTTCTTAGCAACTGCAGCATGTCCTAATAAAATATTCATGACCGAAGCGGTGGTAGACTGGAGTTTCGCTGCCGGGAAGCGCGTCTTTGGGGCGGGATTTGACCAAAAACTGCGCGCAGTGGCGAAGCGAAAGCTCCTATCCTTAGATATCTTATTATTAGATATCCTAATATCAGCACAATTTGTAATGTTATTGGAACACTATCTATCAACAAAGTTAAACAGTCAAAAAAATAAAAAATAAATAAATAAATGCGCAATTCAGTCGGATAGGGCTCGTTTATGCCTTTTGCCTGGAGATATGAAGTGTTCTCTATTGAAATGGAGGTCTTCACAGGACATCCTCATACATGCTGCCCACAGTAAACGATATCTGACAGAATGTGCTCTCCAAACACAAACAATCAATCACGGGTGTATTACATAATGCTGTAGGACTACTAGCCATATGATATAGCCTACATGATAAATTAAAAACGAAAACAATGATTGGCAATCAATATTCGTCCATCATCAACTGACAAACCTGACTGTATAAAACAGACCAGCCTAAATAACCAGACTACAGATGTCATGTCAGCCACATGTATTCAGAATAGATGTTATTCATTCTTATAAAACTAATTGTTTCAGTGCCTTACCTATGCCAGGAGCTGAATAGATGAAGTACAGCGCAGAAGTGGAGAGCGAGAACAGAAATAAAAGCCCGAGAAATGACCTTCTCCGAAATCTCAAATGTGTCGGCATTATACAGAGAGACGCAGATATTCTTCTCTATGTAGGCTATATAGGTCCGCTTAATAGACGCAGATGGAGAGTCCGAGCGCAGACGCTGATCAGGTCCGATCCCGAAATTTATCCAATCTAGAAGGTTCACTTGTCCTAGTGGAGTCTCATCATCTTCATCCCGTGTGTCACACGCACACACACACTCAAGCACTCATACACACACCCTCCTGCGCGCTGCTAATGAATGGAAGCGCATGGGACTCTGCGTTACGCACATATCAGGGCGATGTTCTAGGGACCGTCTGCAAAGGAGGGACTGTGTGAAAATTACTATGCATGACTTTACTTGATTACGTAACGCTACATGCACGGTCCAGTTTTCCCGGAGAGGCTGTGAAACAGACAGGTACAGTAAAAAGGCGCGTACTGATCGCCGAGGGGAAATTGAATTGCCTCATTAAAGCATCTGCATTTTATTTAGATTATGAGCTCAAGACGTTCAAATTTAAACGAGCATTTGTCCTTGTGGACACTGAACAGCCATTTGAACAGAGGCTCAAAAAGCATAAAGTAATAAACTTGAATAGAATAGAACAATGTATTGTTTTAATGACTACTGCAAACTAGGTAGAGTATCAGATCCAGTGCTGCACCCACACAGAATCTCACAATCATGGAGGTGGAAACATTAATGGCATTGCTCATCTTATGCAGACAAGACCTCAAATAAGTCATTTATCTAAGCGGACAGCCTTTGTTTAACCAGGATGTCATTCCAAATGAATGCATCACAGAATTGCGCATTGTAGACACGCCCACCTTATTAGAACTACAACTCCCAACAACCATCACTCTAATGTGACGTCAGAACGTCCGTTTTTAAACCGAAATTGTCTTCTCTGCAATGATAATGCATACATTTTGTGGATACTATAGCCTAAGTAACTAGATATAGCTATATGTAAATATCAAAACACGATCCCTACGTTTTATGCCATTACTTCGGCTTAAAACTTCCCGAAGGGAGAACTACAAATCCACATCTCCCAGAAACTACATCTCCCAGGGTTTCCGGGTACGTAATGATGACGACGAATTTACTCTGCGAAACATGGATTGTGGCGACATAAGTTTATTTAGCGATTTTTTCACCTTTGTCTAAAGTTTATTTGTGTTTGTGAGCATGATGAGTTTCAGTAATCGCGCTGCTTTAATCGCTGTGTTATTAATTATATTGACTGTTGATCTCGGGCGGTTTGCGGCAGCAGATGATCAGAAACACAGTAAAAACGATGAAGAATCTGACAATAATAAAGCTGTCAGTGATGTACAGGATCAGAATACCGCTGATGGGCACGGAGAACAGCTGATCAGGTATTATTTTATTACACAGCATCAGTTTGCTTGCAGTTTAACAGCAGAGAGAGTGAGGGAGTGATTGACAGCTGTGATGTGGCGCATATTCGATGTTAATCAACACTATTACAATTATCCAACAAAAGATACAATAGTCTTCTGT